>JAQQSK010002701.1:0-129099 GCA_028658325.1 Potorous gilbertii | reverse complement strand
GTCTGTTTCAGTTTATTTCTGCACAAGCACAGAAGCTCCTTTAAAAGAGCAAATATATATATTTGTATATATACACATCATATATACATATTATATGTACATATGTGTGTGTGTGTATATATATATATATATACATTTACTTATGAAATAGGCTTTCTCAGTAGCTTTTCTATGCTTTTAGTGCATTGAGGCAAAGAAAAAAATGGACTCAGTTTTGACAGGTAATAATATGAGGTGAACTCTGGAATATTGCTTTCCCCTAGATTTGGAATTATAGCCCACCTCATGTATTCTGAGTGTTTTCCAGTGCCCATGGACTGAATGTAAAGACAAGGTTGTCATTTAGTCATTTCAGTCATGTCAGACTCATTGTGACCCCATTTAGGGTTTTCTTGGCAAAGACACTGGAGTGCTTTGCCATTTCCTTATCCTGCTCATTTTTACAGATGAGGAAACTGAGGCAAACAGGGTTAAGTGATTTGCCCAGGGTCGCATAGCTAATAAGTGTCTGAAGTCAGATTTGAACTGTAAAGATAAGTCTTCCTGACTCCAGGGCTGGTACTCTATATACTGTACCACCTGGCTGACCAAAAGACAAGATGGAGATGAAAATATTTGTAAGAATTTATTTCAGGTCAACAGTGTCTCAATTTTAAAATATTATCAGCTTTTGAAGTGGGTGGAGGTTAAGTACTAGAAAGGCATTTGGAACATGAGCTTGAGAATGCCTCCTTGTAGGTTTTGTAATAAGAGGTAATTTCCTGAAAGACATGCTTTACTTCACCCATATGTACTGGTTTCTTGCATGATCTTAGGTACGAAAAGGTTATAAGAGGAACTTAGCACCATAGGACTATGGTCAGAAGTGGTACCTAGGGAGAGAGATAGGTTGGCAGGTGTGTCCGAGTAAAGCCACTAAGGTGACCTTGCACTGGGATGCTTGAGTTGTGGCAACATCCGTTGGGGCAGAGTGTTGTGAGTGGCAACAGGCACCGAAGAAGGGTAAGAGCTGAGTGGAGTTTGGCTATGTCAGAAAGGGAACCAACGGGATTTTGAGCACTTAGATTCATGGGAATGTAGGTGTACCTATGGCATTACTGGTATTGAATAGGAAAGGGCATGGGGAGGGAAGAATAAGTGGAACTGTAGACTAGAAAATTCTGTATACCAGGACCCCCTAAACTTTTTCCTCATTTCCTTTATCTACAGTGAAATTTCTTATTTGGAACCCAGAATAAAAGAGGAGGAATTTTTTTGTTATTTGGTTGTTTCAGTCATGTCTGTCTTTCCATGACCCTCTTTTGGGATTTCCTTGGCAAAGATACTGGTGTGTCATTTCCTTCTCCGACTCATTTTACAAATGAGAAAATTGAGTCAAACAGGATTAAGTGACTTGCCAAAGGTCACATAGCTAGTAAGTGTCTGAGGCTGGATTGAACTCATGAAGATGAGTCTTCCTGATTGCAAGACCCTAGAGTAGGCAAGAAAAGCCCTGAATTAGGAGTGTGTATCTGAGTGAATTACTTATATTTATCTGTCTCAGCTGATCTATCTGCAGAATGGGAATATTAATAGTATCCACCTTTTAGGGCTGTTATGAAGGTAAGATTACATAATGTTTGTAAGTTGCTTTGCAGACTATATACCATTATGGAAAGGCTAGATGATGATACTACTAATAATAAATTGCCTCTCTTCCAGATAAGAAGTCCTGAGACAAAAAAGCTTCTAGGTCTTTCTTTTGCAATGGGAAAAATGCTTCCCCTCCAGGAATTCACAGACAACTTACTTCTTAAAGTTTTTGGAGAATGATTCTTTGCTTTTTTTAGTAAAAAAATTATAAAATTTCTGCAGGTGCCCTAGGGATGCTGCCCAAGTTGGAAAACCAACCAATTCAAACTCTGTCCCTCAGCAGCTAAAGAAACCTTTAGCTGCTCTACAGCAAACATCTCAATCTGGGAAATTATGGAGGACAGTAGCAATGAGTTATTGTTTTAAAATATGCTATGATTTCTTGCCCTAGAATAAAATTAGTTTCATCAAAGCACCTTGGAATTTGTATTTGGAATGTTTGCTTTGCCCCCTCCCCCAAAAGGGTATAAGTAGAAAGGGCATGGATTTATTGCCCTCCCAGGCAATGCTTAGCAGTAAAGTTTGCCAGCAAAGCAGAGGAAGGTCTTTCTACTCTCAGACCCACTGAGTTAGGAGCAAGTCAGAACGTTGCATCTTCTGTGCCTCTGCCTCATTGCATTGCCAGTAGGTGCTTAGTAAGTGTCAAATGAATCACCGGATCTTGTCACCTATGGGGTTTGTGTTGTGATTGAATAAGGTGAGTGGAGGAGCCTTGGAGGTCCTTGATTTATTGAAAATTCAGAATGAGATAATATAGAATGATCATAAAATAAGTGACTTCCTAAAATAATTGTCCGTCTTTCTCTACTCCTGCTTTCCCTTCCCCCTCCTCTTCCAGGAAACCATCGTCTCAGCATCGAACTCCCTGGATTCCAATGATAGCTTTATCTCCAGTGCATTCCGGGCCATGAATCATGTCATGACGGTAAGTTATGTTCACAGCTTACATCTGGGGTGGTAGACAGGATTTAGGTAAGTATTTTGCAAAAGACATGCCAAGACCTTCCTTTGTCTTATTTCTTCAAGTTGGTATGATTCTTTATATGATTTTAGTCATTTTTGTATTGGATATTTTATCTTTAAGGGACAGGTTTTTCCCTCCCTCTCCCAACCAACTTCGGATTAAGGAAAAAACACACAATTGCTGGAGAGTCTTCCATGGGAATGATATTCAGACTGGATTGAACTGAAAAATCTCAACAATGATGCCAAGTGAATTTAGCAGATGACATTCATTTTTGTATTAGATATATGTGTCTTTGCCCAGAAATGTGTTTTTCACACATGCAGATGGTGCTGTTGACCCACTTCTCATAGAATATCCCTTTTGAGTTCTTTTTCCCAGCAGTGATTGAGTGGCCAGTCCACAACCAAAAACAATGTCCCAGATTTGAATGGAAGGAGGATTGCCAGCTGGATTCCATTTGGGAAGGTGGGCAGCACTCTCAGTTGTCCCAAGCTGCTCACTGTCACAAAAGCCCATATTATTTTTTTTAGCACCAACATTCTCCCAGGAACACTATATGGCTGGGAATCATGGAATGTCACCATCTCAGATGAATCAAAATTGCAGGTAATACAAAAGGGTTACAGACAGATGCATGGTGGGGATAAGTAGGCCACAGCAGTATACTAACAATGATTTACTTGGAAGAGGCATAAAACCATCATTGGGGACATTTATGAACAGAGAGGCGGATAATTATGCAACAAAATGAGGGATAACAGATGGACAGTTTGAGTGCTACAATGGTATTGAAAATATAGTAAAAGAACCAAAGGAAGAACTGTAGGGTATTGAGTCGATTACACATGGAAGATGTACAAAAAGACTTGGATGAGTACCCCATGGATTGGGGAGACAGGATTTAGGTAACTATTTTGAAAAAAAAGCAGACTTAGATCTTCCTTTGCCTTATATTTTCTCAAGATGGGGTAGTGAGGTGGCACAATGGATAGAGTACTGGCCGTAGAGTCAAGAAGACTTAAGTTCAAATCTGACCTTGGACACTTCTCTGGCCAAACCCATTGGGAGCAGCTAGGTGATGCAGTGGATATAACACCAGTGCAGGAGTCAGGAGGACCTGAGTTCAAATCTCACCTGAAATACTTGACACTCACTAGCTGTGTGATCTTGGGCAAGTCACTTAACCCCAACTGCCTCATCCTGGGTCATCTCCAGTCATCCTGATGAATATCTTGTCACTGGATTCAGATGGCTCTGGAGGAGAAGTGAGGCTGGTGACCTGCACAGCCCTCCCTCACTCAAAACAAAGTCAAGTGTAAGTCATGTCATTATTTCTCTGATGACATGGTCTTCCTCGTCAACGAAAGGACAAACACATTTTCTCAAGTTGAACTGATCCTATAGAGTAGCTGTTTTACCCTTCTGAGCAAGATGGCAATGATTTGAAGCACTTTTATATTGGACATTTTATTTGTAAGGGGCATGGTTCTGTCTCCACCCTTGCCCCCACCTCCACCCTCAATTTTGAGTTAAATAAAAATACAAGAAAGTTCAACGTGGAAACAATATTGAAACAAAGATTATACTGAGAAATTTCAACAATGATGTCATCTGAGTAAATTTAGTGAATAGTATATTTTTTTATTAGATGAACTGTTTTAGAGGAGGCAATCATCCCACCAATGGAATTCTAGCAACTTTGAAGTATTAAAAGATTATTCAATTTAGTTGAACAAATATTTATTAACTACCTGCTATATGAATGGAATTGTGGTAGGCTTGGGGGAATTCAAAAAACATAAATGAAAAGCAGTTCTTGATATGTAGGAGTTTATATTCTGCTGAGAGATTTAAAAAAATAGTGATAGACATATTTAAGATAACTTGAGGAGAAAGAAAGGACTAACCTTTATGTGGATAAGGAAAGTCTTCCTGCCAGGGTGAAACATAAACTGAGACTTGAAGGGATCTAGAGAGTCTCCAAGTTACAATGAACAGGAAGTATAGTCCAGATGTGAAGAGAGCCTGTGCAAAGGAGAAATAGAGCCCTACATTTGAGAAAGAAAAAGTAGGCTAGTTTGGCTAAAACATGTGAAATATCTGGAGAGGCTGGCCAGAGTTACGTTGTGAAGGGCTTGAAATGTTGAACTGAGATGTTTGTATTTTACTCTAAATGGAAGAGGAAGCCATTGAAAATTCTTAAGGTAGGGAGGGACATATTCAGATATGTGCCTTTTGGCAGGTGTTTGAGGATTGTTTGGAGAGGGGAGAGACTGGAAGCTGTGAATCCAATTAAGATGTTCTTGAAATGGTACAGCTGAGAGATGACCTGAACTGCGGTAGCCAGTATGTGAGTGGAGAGAAGAGAATGGATGTGAGATATTTGTGGTGTTAGAATCGACAAGTGTTATCAACTGATTAGACATGGGGGATATGGGAGAGTGAAGAATTGACAATAACTCTAAGATTTTATACCTGAGTGACTAGAAGAGTAGTGAGGCCTTCAAACAGAAATTAAGAATTTTGGAGGAGTGACAAGTTGATAAAGTTGAGATAATGAATTCTGTTTTATACTTGGATTTGTGATACCTATGCAATATTTTGGTGGAGTGACATGACAGTAACAAATGTGGAGCAATATGATAGGGACACCAAATAAGTAAGGGAAGGTGATGTCATGCACATATTTAAGACTTGCTCCATCTAAAGGAATCTAACAGAATGGGAGGTTTGTGGACACATATAGATGAGCATGACCTTTCCCTTGCAAGGGGTAGCTAGGTGGTGCAGTGGATAGAGTACCAGACCTGAAATCAGGAAGACTTGAGGTCAAATCTGACCTCAGATGTTTGTTAGCTATATGACCCTGGGCAAGTCATTTATTTCTGTTTGCTTTGGTTATCTCATTTGTAAAATGAGCTGGAGAAGGAAATGGCCAACCCCTTCAGTATCCTTGCCAAGAAAACCCCAAATGGGGTTATGAAAAGTTGGACATGACTGAACAATAATGAAAACGATGGGGAAAGAAACCAGATTCCAAGGATTTGAGAAGTGAATGCAAGATGAGAGAGAGGGAGAGGGAGAGGGAGAGGGAGAGAATGAATATAATCAAGGGGATAAGTACCCAGAGTAGGTTGGAGGGAGGGAATCTAGGGAATTAGTAGAACAGTTGGCCTTGGCAAGGACAAAAGCCAACGTTTTGTCAGAGACTGTAGCCAAAGAGGGGAAGACAGGATGATGTAGAGGTTATAGAAGTGGGAAGAAGAGGAAATGGCCTCTATTGTTTCATGAAACTAGGAAGCAAAGACCTCTATAGAAAGAGAGGAAGGAGGAGCAGTTTTGAGAGGTTTAAGGAGTGAAGAGATAGTTTGGGAATAGCTTCTGCAGGAATACGATAGAGAGTCAATCAGGGAAGAATAAAAAGATTATTATACCAATGAGAACCCTATTGAAATTAGACAATAAAAATTTGTAGTGTATCTATTCAGCAGGTTTTGTCATTTCTCCATAATGGTACTATAATGACCTCTATTCACTCTTTTGTTCCAATCTGCCCTTTCTAATTCTAATGGATTTATCAGAGTTAGTATACTTTGCTACAATAGAATAAAGGAAAATAAGTGCCAATCAACCTAATTTAGTCAAAAGTATATTAAATTCTACACACATTTATTAATATGCTTATTATGTTCAGTGTATTGTCCTAGGCACCTGGGAAACAAAGGTGAAAACCAACATGAGCCCTGTCTACAGAGAGTTTATAATCTATAGGACATGACATGTCTTATAGACATGTGATAAGTTCATCAAAGGTTAAAAAAAAAGAAAGATAAGGAGAGGAGATTACTTCTAAGGCAAAAGAATTAGACCAGGTTATATGGAGTTGTTAACCTGAGCTGAGTCTTAAAGGAAAAGAAAGATTTCAACAGGCAGAGAATTGGAGGAAATCCATATCATGGCAGATAAAAAGAGATGGGAAAAGTCAGGAAGAAATTAGGGAAAGTTAAGTAGTCTCAGTTTGTGGAATTGATTGAAAGGAGAATAGTGTAAGATATAGGTGGAAAAGCAGTCAGCAAACATTTATTAAACTCTTACTATGTGCTGGAGTAGTGACCATAGATGGCACCACAGTGCTATCACTGTACTGGTGAAAGGGAGAAGATGGTAGAGGAAGTCTTGAGTATAACTTGGAGAGTAATAAGACATGGTTGACCTTGGCCTGGTCCTTAAATGGAAATTCTAGGAGGAACCATCCTATCAGACAGAGGAGTTGCAGGGGCAAAGGGAACTTCCAGTGTGTGAAGCCGGTTGGAACAGGTTTTCTAGATCCTTGAATTGATCCACCAACAAGCATTTATTGAATGAATGAATGAAAAACTATTTGTCAAGCAACATCTTGATCTTTAGTAGCTGTACCTACAACACCCAAAGAAGCAGTTGCTAGTCTGAATTTCCTGAGAGTTGCTTTCCAGCATGACAGCTTAGTCTGAGGACTGCTTTGGGAGAAGGACCAGGTGGTGCTGATATTCTCAGGTCTCTTGGGCTTACCCACTTATCAATGGCAGTTGGTCATATCATTGAGTTGATGATGGAAGGTGAGTTTCTCCTCTACAATGATCTCTTCCCTCAGTGACTGACTATGGGTCTGGACTGGAAACAGGGTCAGTGATCCAGAGCAGTGCTTCCTAAACAGTGGATTGAGTTCCCATATGGGATTGCAAAAAATTTGGCAAGAGTAAAAGGTTTCTAATGTGCAACAACCAAAAACTAATTCAAATCAAATCTGTAATGAATCTAAGGTGTTTCTGCCTGTGTTTGCCCATATTGCCTCAGGAAACTTCACTGAAGCCTTAGTTCTGAACACAAAGCATGCACACTTTGCACTGTGCATGCCCTCGGGTCATGCTACACCAACAAAGGCTGCTGAAAGGAGAAAAGGCATTTTCGGTGGAAAAAGTATAAGAAGCCCTCGTCTAAAGGACAATGTTATTTCCTAGGCTCTAGGAGTCAAGGTCTTGGGCTGTCTTCGTTGTACTGATTGGAGTGGTTGGTGGTGGTTTGACTTGTCTGATACATACAAGTCTCTTCTCAGAGTGTCTTGCCGCTTTAGCTGGGCCAGCTTGCTTATTACCCTAAGTGGCAATCGACTGGGTAAAATAGATAACATAATGCTGTTTAGTGTTAATAATAAATAAATAATCCTGCTGATGGTGATGATGATGATGATAAGAAGTTATTCTATTCCAGGCACTACGCTAAGCACCAAGGATACTAAGAAAACCCCAAACGGTCCCTGTTCATTCTTTGCATATCTGAAATTGCAATTTTACCCTTTAGGCGGTAATGACAGTAAACATAATAACTAACGTTTATAGAGCACTTTCTAAGGTCAGGCACTGTGTGGAGCGCTTTGCCATTATTACCTCATTTGATCTTTGCAACAATCCTGTATAAGTGCTATCATATCTCCATTGAATTGATGAGGAAACTGAAGTTTCCTGAAATGACTTGCCTGGGGTCACACAGCCAGGAAGTATCTGAAGTTGGATTTGAACTCAGGTCTAGCCTGACTCCAGGCTAGGCACTCTATCCATTGTGCCACCTAGTTGCCCGTAATGGAAACCACTGAAAATTTTTGAGCAGGAAAATAGCAATAGGGATAAGTTAGAAAGATTATTTTATGAATGAATGAATGAATGAATGAAAAAACATTGGTTAAGTACCCACTATATACTAAGCCCTGTGGTAAGTGCCAGGAATACAGAAACAAAAGATTGACAGACCCTGCTCTAAAGGACCTGACATTCTAAAAGAAGGAGAGAATGCAAAGTCCAATGGTCCTTAGGGCCAAAGTAGATGGTAATAAATTTTCTTTGATGTCATTTCCAATATTAAAATCATATCAATTTTTTATATTGAACCATTTAACACTGCCATAGATTGTGGTAACCAGGATTTTCTTTTCTAGATTTTTTTGTAGTTGTAGCTCTGAAGGAGATAGGAGTTCCAGTACCTGCTGATAGAATTTCTGGGTTTGGTTGCATCAGAGGTTGCTCTCCCTGGATTCTGGTTGCAGGGGCAGGGTGGAGGCAGGGTCTGAGGCCCTGGGTGATAGTTGGGGGACTATTATTTTTAGGGCCCTAGCACTCAGGGTCTCTGGATGCTTGTGATTGGAGAGTTATAGGAAAGCTGGTGCTTAAGATGATAGCAAATGATTTGGTTCATCTTACATACTCTCCTTCCATGTGAAGAGAGGGTAGACTTTTAAAGATAGGAATATCAATTAGAATCCTTAGAGTTAGTGTCTATAGAATTGAAGAAACAGACCTGAGAAACTGCAGAGGTAGAGTGCTGGGGCTTAACAACTAATTAGATGTGGGATCAAAGTGAATAGAATGGAATGGAAAAAACTTTCATTTATTAAGTACTTCCTAGATGCTGGCACTATGCCAAGTGCTGAAGATACAAATATAAGCATGGAATATGATCTCTTCTCTCAAGGAACTTATGTTGTGATAGGATAAACAACACATATAGGAAGCAGTAGACAGGGAGTATTTTGGCAGTGTTGAATTGATCATTGTTCTAACTAAAGGAGGGTGGTGATGAGTATGGGCATAAGGAAGGGAATGGTTTGGCATGAAGTTGACTAGTGATTAAGTCTGGTAGATAAGGGCTCAAGTCCAGAGGAAAATATGATTTTTTTGCAATATAAAATGTTTATTATGAACAAATATGATTAACAGAAATATGATAATAAAGTAATGTTTCAATATTAGGAAAGCTTAGCATATAACTAATTGCACTGATGAAAAAAACCCAAAATATACCGTCAATAAATGAAAAGAGGACGTTTTATGGTGAAGGAGGACCATTTTGTCATTAACAAGGGGTAGATGATGAGTTCATTCTGGGATATATTGAGTTTGAATGCTATTGGGGAATCCTGGTTGGAGACCAGGCAACTAGAGAGAAAGGATTGGTGCTTAAGGGAGAGATCAGGCTGGTCAAGTTTGGGGAGTTTTCTGCAGGGTGATAATACTTGAAGCTGTGGAGGAAGATAAGGTGAGACTATAATGAGGAAGGGTTGGGTAGAATCTTTGAGGCTTGCTCAGGGTATAGGAAGAAGAGGAGACCAGAGAACAGTAATCAGGGATGAACTAGTCTGAGGAAGATGGTGCCACAAGAGCCCTGGCTCTGAGGTCAAAGGGCTTGGGTTCAAATACAGCCTCTGATACTATATTGTAGAGTATCAGAGAGCAAATCACTTAAGTTCTTTGTGCCTCAGTTTCCTCACCTGTAAAATGAGGGAATTGGATTAGATGGTTCTGGTTTTCCCTCCAACTCTAGGTTTATGTGAAATGTTATGGAGTGCCAATTAAATATACTTTCTTCTAAATATCCTTTATCTAAATTTACTGAATTGTAGTAGAATTCAGTCTTTTAAAAAATGAAAAAAAAAACCTAATTCATATTCTTGAAGAGACGTGAGCCTGATTGTCCAACTGCCTGTTTTCCTGTAGGATTATGAAAACACTTCAGAGTTTGTAGTTCTCTGCAGCTTCCCAAGCTCTGGTTTTCAAAAGATTCAGTACAATTGTGTGTGGGAGGGCTATTCTCCTGAGTAGTTAGAAAAACTTAGCTGTGAGTACCATCTCTAAACCATTCTTCTCCCCCAGGATGGCCTTCATTCCTGCTTGGAGAACAATAATGTAAAGGCCCACAAAGATCAGGCTCCCTCTAAAGCAGGGAATTTAATGGAGTCTCTGTTCTATGGGTTTACTATCACAAATACGAGTAGGTTGAATGGAAGAGGACATACACTCAAGGAACTGGCCCAAGGGGGAAGCATTTCTTGGTCCCTACAAGATCTTATAAGCCAGCTTTCAGTTTTAATCAAATGGATTATTGAATTGTGAGCTTCTTGAGGGTTGGGACTATTTTTGCCTTCTTTGCGTCACTAGGCAAAACATAATGCCTAGCATATAGGCTCTTAATACATACTTGTTGACTTGACTTAAAAAGCATATGTGACTTTAGAAGTCGCCTCCTACCCCCCACATTATAATGCATAATCCTTGAGGTCTTTGTATTGCCAGCACCTAGCACAGTGTTGGACATATTGGAAGCACTTCATAAATGCTTGTCGACTGATTTCTCAAACAAGCCAGGGATGACGCAAAGACCTCTAGATCGTTGTTTGACACATGTTTGTTGAATTCAGTTGGAATGTATTTATAGAATCAGAATCATAGAATTTAAAACTTAAGAGGACCTTGGAGGTTATTCACTTCAAACCTTTCTTTTTTTTTGCCTTGATGCATTTCTTTAAATGCTTTTTACTGATATTTTCTGTTCTTATACCACATTCATTTTACAGTATATCTCTCTCCTCTTTTAACCAGTGTTATAATCCTTTATAATGAAGAATAAAAAGCTTTCCATGGTTCATGGTATAAAATAACTATTTTATCATCAAAACTAGCAATATATATAGCATTCCACACATACTCATAGTGTCCCACCTCTGCAAAGAATGGAAGGAGGTAGATTTCCTCAACTCATCTTCATGGCCAAGCTTTTTGACAACCCTTTCTTTCATCTTATAGAGGAGGAAAGCAGAGATGAAGTGACTCACCCAAGGGCACATGAGTAGTAAATGGCAGAGCTGGGGTTTGAAAATCCAGACCTCTGACTCCAGAGCCAACACACTGCACAGGGAATAAATGACCTAACCCGATAGAACTCAGGTCCAAAAGAGAGATTAGCTTTGCATGTGGTTAAATGCACATAGAGGTTCAGAAAATAAATTATGAGTATTGAACATTTCTATTCTGTGAGATAGGGGAAAGAGCGTTGGATCTAGAATCAGGATCCGTGTTCAAATCTCACCTTAGACACTTGGCCTGGGTGACATTGAACAAGCCACTGACTCTCTCTGTGTCTTCATTTCTTTATATGTAAAATGAGGAGGTTGGATTCTAGCTCTAGGTCTAGGTCTATCTAGCTCTAGACAGAGAAAGGTTTGGACCTGGAGTCAGGAAATCGGAGTTAAAATCTGGCCTCGCACACAAACTAGCTGAGGGATTTTAGGCGAGTCCTTTGACTTGGGTCTCTCAGTTTCCTTATCTTGTAAAATAGGAATAATAATGCACCTACCTCCAATCCTTGTCGTGAGGATGAAATGAGATAATACTTATCATGTACTGGCCATCGTCATCATCTTTATTAACTATTATCCATGATCCGTGCAATCCTCATTGACTTAGAGCTGCAGTATTTCTCTGTGAAAGGCTGGGATGACAAACCTCCCTATGAGGGTTTGGCTATTGCTTGGAGCATCTCCTCATTCAATCCTTGCTCCCTAAGGATGTTATTTCATGCCCAAACCCCAAGATATCTTGTGAGATTTCAGTGATTAAAATTTATATTCCTTTGTGCAGAGCACCTACATTTAAAGGTATGATTCCCTATGTGGACAAAGGAGCAGAAAGGAAGGAAGGGAGGAAGGAAAGAAGGATGGGAAGGAGGAAGGAAGAGGGGAAGGAGGGGATGGAACTGACCAGTTGGATCTCCATTGGGGCAGGTTTGCCCTTTGTTCTCGAAGAGAAACAATGACCTGAGGAGTGCGATGTCTTGTCTTGCACGGGAATTGGATTTAAATCAGACAGGGCTGTGCAGTTATCAGTCTTACAACATCAGCAGCAGCAGCAACAACCACCCATGGCCAGGCTTTGCAAGTGAGAATTCTTAAACAGTGAGATTTAAAAACACCTTAGCAAGGCATTAATATACCACCATAGTGTTACACTTATTCATAGTCCTAGGGCCCTGGCTCTCCGAGAGGCTGCTTTAAAAGAGATTTTTTTTCACTTCGAGACGTGGAGTCAAACCTGAGAGTTCAGGTGAGGCCACTTCATCCCATTATCATTCACTGGGTTGCTTCTGGGGAGATGAGCTTGTGAACTATAGATACCAGAACAGGGCTGCAATAACTTTGCTGCTATGAAACCAATTATAGGAATACAAAACTGGCAATCTCCTTTTTGCTCCATGAAACCTCCTTATAAACTAAACTTTCGACTTTTTGGTATTTCTCTAATGGATCAAATGCTGAAGTGGTAGTTTAGACTCTTTGGTTGGGGGAGTGGAGGAGCTGCCATTGCCATGGGGCTTCTCCAAGACAAGAGAGCTGGCTTATGAGACTGGTTTGCTAAGGGAAATATTTCAGCAGATTCTTGAAGCTCTACTGGCTTATCTTTGTTTCCAACAACAACAAGAAAAGTATTTTGTCTTTTATTTTTTTAACAACACCTGCATTTCCCAGCGTATCCTTTTCACTGTCCTTCCCAGTAAATTATCCTTTGTAACAAAAAAATAAAAAGGAAGCAAAATACAGATCAGCAAAATTGATCAGTGCATTTCCCCCTTCTCCCCATCCCATCTCTCTTCCATTAAAAAAGGAAAAACAACCCCCTTGTGGCAAACAGGAATTATCAAGCTAAACAAATTCTCCAAAAATGTACTGCTACGTGCCAGTGAATGTGAATAATGAATCCTCTCAAGTGGTCCCATTATTTGAACCCATACTGTATATTGTACGTCTCGTTCTGCATCACCATTCCTTGAGGAGGTGGCTAACATACTTCATCGTTATCCCCTGGCATTTTGGTTGGTCACTGCCCTGATCAGAAATCTTAAGTCTTTCAAAATTGTCCTTACTCCTTTCTTGTCTAAATGGTTCTGATTCTGCTTACTGCACTCTGTATCAGTTCATGCCATTCTTTCGATCATATTTTTTTATGGCATAGTAGTAGTCAATACATTAAAATACCATAATTTGCTCATCTGTTTTCTAATTGTTGAGTATTCCCTTAATTTCTAGTTCTTTCCTACTGCGTCTGACTATTCCTCTTGGGGAAAGAGAAAGATGATGATGCTAACAACTCATCATTACTTAGCACCTACTATGTGCCAGGTACGGCGCTGAGTGCTTTACAGTGATGATCTCTTTGATCCTACAACACCCCCGAGGAGTCAGTGCTATTATTATTTTTTTCATTTTTCGAATGAGGAAACTGAGGCAGACAGAGGTTAAATGATTTGTTCAGAATCATACAGTTAGTCAATGTCTTCCTGCTTTAACCCCTATATCATTCTTTGCTTTAAGGACCACGTGACTGGCCTCCTTCAGAGGTGGAAGAGAGTTTATCTTTGCTTTTTCCCTGTTGCTGTGCTGGACTCCCTGCAAGAGCCAAGTACTTGTGCAACAGGTACCTCTGGGGCATTGTCCATGTCACTTGACCTGCCACTACACCAGGCAATAGCCTATCTCTGCTTCACTGACAGGAAACAAGACACCCTCCTGGCGGCTGCTCAGCTGACATAATTCCATGTCCTCTGATTCCACATCCATAATTCTTTCCACTGTACCATTAAAAAAACCAAACTCTGTAATGCAGTGATTTGAAAGATATTGCAGCAAGGATAGGTTGCTGATTTACCTTAGCTGTTCAAACCTGAGTACATCATCAATCTATCAATCAATAAACAATTATTAAACATTTATTAAGTGCCTATGATGTGCCAGGCACTGTGCTAAGCACTGAAAACAATAAAAGAGGCCAAAGATGGTTCTTGCCCTCAAGGAACTTACACTTTCATGGTAATCTTTCTGTGCCTAAGTTTCTTGGTCTGCAAAATGGGGATGGGGATGGAGTTGATGACCTCTAAGGTCCTTTCTAGGTAATGATTCCATGACTTGCCTCTGGTTGCATAGTTGAGAAAATGTTTGAAAACAGGATTAAATGCAGATCTTCCCAACTGCGAGTTCAGTGACATAACTACACTGTAGTCCTCCCTTTCTCAGCTCTTTCTCTGTCTTTCTGGCTATTTGCCTTTATCGCTGTCTTTTTCAGTCTCCCATATTATTTTTGCCTCCCTCCAGAGCTCTTTATGTTCATGTACACATAATGATGCTTTAATCTGTCGCTGTTGGCTGTCAATAATGGGCAAATTGGAAAACAGTGCAGTCTGAGACCCTCTCAAGCATTATTTCTCCATAGAGAAAATATAGTTGAGGCAGTGGCTGAGTGCCTACATGTGAGGATGCTGTAGTAACACCTAAAATAATTATTCATAAGTTAATATCTGCAGACATTGTACTTTATCTCACTTTATCAGAGCTCCTCTAAATGTACCACATTGTAAATTGCCATGTGGTGTAGGATCAGGTATGTTTCCATATGGGTAAGAAGGAAATCAGTTTACAACATTGAAATGGAGTGGTAAGATGTTTTTTCAAAGGTTTGGGAGCAAAAAAAGAAAGAGCCAGTAGGTGTCAGCATTACCCAAATGGTGGGACTGGTGGCAACCCTTTCTTATACCTTCCACTTCAGAGAGAAAAGTATTATTAGTATTGAATAAGGTTTTGAAGAGTCATGGTTAGGTGGGTGCCCATTTCTAGCAGATCAAGGACTGCTTTAAAATGGAAGACATCTTGCTCGCCTATTCCTTATCCCATTGCCATCTCCAACTCTGCGTAGTCTATTGTATTTAAAACATAGCTACTATACTTGGTTAGCATCTCTAATTCTTTGGGCATCTGTGCACAATTTAGCAAGTGACCTAAATTTGGATTTTTTTTTTTTGCAAGGTGACTGGTCTACCAGGAACATATTGTTTAAATGTTAACCCTCTCTGAGGTAGTTTTCTAGCAAACTTTATACATTTCATTCTTAGAATTGTGGATTGAGGGTGGGAAGGGTTCTTAGGTCTAATGTAATCTAATCCCTTAATTTTATAAATGAGAAAAGTGAAGCCCAGAGATGGAAAATGACCTGCCAGAGTCATCTCCAGAAAGGAGAACTGGGACTTAGAACTCAGGTTTCCTGTTTTCCGGTGCAGTGCTGTACCAATTTTTTGAGGGTTTTTTCTTCTAATTTTTCCTTTCTCTAGAGTCTCAACAAGTTTAGGTTCTGGGCAAGCTTGAATGCCCTAATCCGGCTGGGGAACCTGGAGCTGTTGGGGACTCTCTTGATCTCAGTGGCTGTCAACTGTAGCCATTTTCTTGCCCTCTGAAAGTTGCTGCATCTAAAGATGGAGACTGCAGATCCAGTCTAGCTGTTGGTTAAACCCTGGAAGTATTCTTGAGTGATTATCTTCAGGAAAATCCCCATAGCAACCTAGGAGAGTGCCTGCCCTTAGTAGGATGATCAAGATGATTATGTTAGAGAGGGGAAGGAAATCACGGACAACAGCTGGATGGAAGAAGGGTGATTATACACATCAGCTATTCAAGTTATTTTTTTATTAGACAATGCAGACATTGTGGAGCTGGTTGTTTCCCTCTCTTGGTATACTGGAAGGAGCACAGAAATGGGATTTGTTAGATAAGGTTGTAGTCTCAGCTCTGCTATTGATTTTCTTGCTTCTTCCTTACCCTCGACATTCCATCTTTTATCCTACATTTTGCATGGTCTGTTCCCCATGTCTGGAATATTGTATGCTTTTTCATTGTTATTGTTGGCAAAGATACTGGTGTGGTTTGCCATTTCATTCTCTACCTTGTCTTACAGATGAGGAAATCGAGGCAAACAGGGTTAAGTGACTTGCCCAGATCATGGAGCTAGTAAGTGTCTGATGTTAGATTTGAACTCATGAAGATAAATCCTTCTGATTCCTGGTCCAGCACTCTATCCACAATGCTCCTTAGCTGTCCCTCCTTCAAAACTTAACTCAATCAATCAACCAACATTTATTAATGGCTTAGTTTGTGCCAGCCCATCCTGTATGATGTTTTTCCTGAAATCCCCAACCATTAATGTACCCCTTCCTAAGGAAATGAACACAGTTACTTTGTGTTCATTTATTGGTGTGCCTTTGTTGTTTAGTTTTACAGATTTTGTGTAAACTAGGTTTGGTGGTGGCAAGAGTAGTGGTATCAAACTCAAATAGAGATGGGGGCCACTCTACTGTGCAGAAGGATCCCTGGGGGTCACATACTGATTTAGAAAATCACATATTCACATTGTCTATATTTTATTGTATTTTTCTTGCATGTGAGAGTGTTGTGGGCTACATGAAGCCTGCTGGTGACTACTTGTTTTGATGCTTCTGGCGTAGACCTCTGGACTCGGTGTCAGTTCAAATTTTGACTGATCCTATGTGAACTTAGACAAATCACAGCCTCTTTCAGTCTCAGTTTCCTCACCTGCAAAATGAGGATGTACCTCGTAGTGTTGTTTTGAGGACTGAGATAATATATGTAAATTGCCCTGTAAAACTTAAAGGTTTAAGGATTGTGACTTGCTATGTTTATGATTTTATCAGCAGGGGTGGGAAACCTGTGCTTCAAGGCCTCATCTGACCTTCTCTAGGTCCTTGAGTGCAACCTTTTGACTGAGTCCAAGTTTTATAGAACAAATCCTTTTATTAAGGGGATTTGTTCTGTGAAGTTTGGATTCAGTTAAAGACCCCCACTTGAGCACCTAGAAGGTCACATGTGGCCTCAAGCCTGCAGGTTCCCCACCCCTGGGTGTTTATGTCATTTCCCCTTATAGAACATAAACTACTTGAGAGCAGGGACTTCTTTATTTATGTTTTTATAGCCTCAGAGCCTACCAGTGCCTGACACATAGTAAGAGTTTAATGAATGTTTTTTTGACAGATTGTATGACATTGGAAAAGTCACTTAAAACCTTTGACCCTCAGCTTCCTCTTCTGTAAATTGAAGTGGTTGAGTTAGGTGATGTCTGCCATCCCTTCTACCTCGGGCATTCTGTGAAAGCCGAAAAGATTTGTTAAATACTTAAATGCCAAGGTTGCCTTAGATTGCTGAATTGAATACCAAGAAGGACTCCTAGGTCACATTTGTTTTTCTCCTGCTTAAATATATGGAAAATAAAGGCCGTTCTTCTAGCCTTTCCCTCATTGTCTGTGAGATTATATGGAAGAAATCTCTGCATTGCAGCATGTCCTAGACTTTAGGACACCGAATAGACGCTGGTATCTATTTTCAAGGCACTGTATGCCCTAAAACTTGATAGATGAAACTGTTATCTGCAAACTCATGGGCAAATTCAAATAAATTAACTTTAATGAGCACTTTTCCTAGGACTCTATCTCACAATTCTGTAGAAAGAGCACTGGATTGGAACTTCAAGGTTCTGTGTTCAAATTCCTACTCTGTTAATTTATTACCTATGTGACCTTGGCAAGGGAGTGATGAGGTTTAGAGTTAGTAGAGCTAATTCAGGTGTGAAAGAATTCACTTAGACCTTCTCTGCAGCCAATGGGAGCTTTTTATTTTTTGTGAAAAAGCATCATGGGTCTCCTTAGCAAGAAAGCTAGATGAGACCTTGATATTTGGAGGAGTTATGCTTATATAGATGTCTCAGAATGATGATGTAGTTTTAGAGGTTTTTATGGGGGTTAAAGATTAAAGACAGATCAGGAGGACAAAGGGAACTCTTTATGGTGTAAGGATTTAAGGACAGGGTAGGAGGATACGGTTTAAAAATTAAAGGATCTGGGAAACACAGGATAAGGAAGACAAAAGAAATTCTTTTGGGATAGGTTCAAGATAAGGGGGAGAGGACTTTAGGGGCCCTTCAGATTACAGAATAAATTAGGGATTTCACAAAGTCCTGGAAAAGCAACCTTTAATATTATTTTCAACCCTTGGGGCACTGTTTGTATCCATATCCCTAAGGGTTGGATCTGTCTGGGAATAGAAAAGTGAAACTGTCTCTGCTCCCAAGAAGTTCACATTTTAACTGAGGAAAACAGCAAATAAAAAGACCAAAAAAGGCCTAATACTGACAGTGTGTTATATACATTATTCTCATATTCTCCCATTTCTCCTTCATACAGAGGAAAATATGTTCATCATTTGTTCTCCAGGCTTGAGACTGGTCAACTAACCTGAGTTTGGCTGCCAGCTTCATACTTCTAAGGCTCCAACAATATAGAATAAAGCATGTTTATATTAGTTTCAATAAAGTACTTAGGTTGCACAGGGCATGAGTATATGTGTGTGTATGTGTTTGTGTTTGTGTGTGTGTATGTGTTTGTGTGTGCACATGTGCGTGTGTGTGTGAGAGAGTTAAAAATAGTGCATGAAAAAGTAAAGAGAATTAAAGACAGCAGGAGAAGGGAGGGTGAGAGAGCAGAGATAGAGATAGAGACAGAGACAGAAAGAGACAGGGAAACAGAGACATGGGGTCTGAAGAGTATCTTGCTCTTAAGCAGATTTCTTATTAAAAGAATCTTTTCAGAGAAGAAAGCAAATCATATTTTAAAATATAGAAATATATTTATTTAAGTATGTTGCCAAATGATAGAAAAGTATGGGTTTGAATCCTGGAAATTTTAATGAGAGCAATTGCCTTTAAGAAAATTGATTATCAGTGGGAGTTGATTGTTTCTAGGACTGAGGAATAATGTAACAGTATTACTGTAATTAAGGTTACAGTATACTCCAGTGGTTTTCAAACATTTTTTCCCCCTTGCAGAACAATTTTTTTCCCCACTGGGAGCATACTGGAGATAAAGAAAGCCTCCTAGGTGGGAGCCTGGACTCATTCCCTGAGCCTTGGCATTCCTCTGCATCTCTTCTTCCTTTGTCACTATTGTTTTACTTCTCCAGAACTCA
Organism: Potorous gilbertii; assembly: GCA_028658325.1. Taxonomy (NCBI): domain Eukaryota; kingdom Metazoa; phylum Chordata; class Mammalia; order Diprotodontia; family Potoroidae; genus Potorous; species Potorous gilbertii. The sequence goes on along the minus strand of JAQQSK010002701.1, from coordinate 109,846 downwards.
CAGAGGAGGAGGAAGCTCTGTGTTTTCATAGTTAGAGAAGCTATTGTGACTTAGAGAAAAATAGGTAGCCAGCTGCATCTGGGAGAGGAGGCTAAGGATTCCACAGCACACCTAGAGAAATTCACCCTCTTATCCCATAAAACTCATGTTCTGTAAATTCTCAAAAGGGGATCCATTCAATGTGCTGAGGACTTTCTTTTAAGTCTCTTGAATTTGTGTGGATGTCAAGGAATGCTCAGGTTGACTGTCAGATATCCTTTGCTCTAGACATGCAACTGATCCACCTTTTTTTCCAATTAAACAGCTTTCTGATGATATCCTTTATATCTCTTTTCCTCAGTTCCTTGTTGGTAATGCCTTGCATTTTACTTATGTCAATCATGTACGTCTTAATTTCCTTTTGGGTGACCAAATTTAATTCTTCAGAGTATGTGGTACTCTATAGTCCTCAACAAGAAAGCATAATCAGAAGCATAATGGTGGATTTCATTTTAGCTTCAGAACAACTTTGGGATGTAGATAAGTAGAAGGAGAAGAGGAGGCAGCTTTGTACTTTTGTGTTTGGTACAATTTCACATGTCACTCCTGTCCCAAAGTCCACTGGCATGGGATTATCTCTTTATTGGTGGTGATGAATCTCCTACCCTGTATGAGAGGCAACAGCTCTACTCTTCCCTTCATACAGGACAAGGTATTCATCTTCACCAACAAGTAAAGAGTCCCATGCTAACTATCCTTGGGCTAGAGGTTATATACAAATAAGGAAACTGAGGATCAGAGGTGGGAAGTAACTTGCCCAAGTTCACATAGCTAAAACATTTTAGAACCATAGCATATACCCAGTTCTTTTGACTTCAAATCCAACCTTCTTTCCCCAACACCATACTACCTTTCCAGTGATTTTTGGTTTTGAATTTTATTATTTTATCTGTAGAGAGAACTCCCAGTGAAGAAATTCCTTCTACCAATGAAGACTGGCACCTGCTTTGCAATTTAGAGTCTTACAGAGTAAGACTGGGGGGTACTGAGAGCTCAGAATCATAGTCAGAAGGTATCAGAAGCACTACTTGAATCCAGATCTTTCTGACTCAGAGGTCAGCTCTCCATCACCGCTGCAAAACTTTTTCCTATAGTGTGACAATGAGAATTCTTTCCAAGTTACAAGGATCTTGAGTTTCAATCTGTTTTATAGAGGCTAAAAATATGTAACGAATTGAAGACAGATGGACAGACAGAGAGAAGGAAGGAGTGGGAGGGGGAGAAAAAGGAGGAGAGTGAAGTAGAAAGGGAGAGACGGAGGAGAGAGGAAGGACAGAGGGAGATAGATTTAACAGAGGGAGGGAGAGAGACAGAGACACAGAGAGAGACAAAGAAAAAGAGGAAGAGAGAGATCCTCTTAGGTGCCTTCAAATTGCTTGTATGCACATTTCCCCTTGTTGGGCATTAGGTTTTCCTCCAATATCTTATAAACTGAATTTATTGTATTAGTATTTGAATGAGTGATTTTACCAGAGTGCCTCAGCACAGTGTTCCTTTGGTTTGTCTGCATTGTAAGTTCAGAGGACATGCCATTTCAGCTGGTGCTGACTGTAGCAAATTCCACAGTTTTTTCTTTCTTTCTCATTTCTCCTTTGACCCTTATGAGGGTGTGGTTCCTCTCACACCCTTTTTGTACTATTGTTAGATGGCACCATATACAGAATGATGAACTTCGAGTCAGGGAGAAATGAGTTTGAATACTATCTCAGACACTTAACTCACTTTGTAAAGTTTGGGCAAGTCATTTTTCTGCCTGCCTCAGGTTGCTCATCTGTAAAATGAGGATGGTAGTAGTGGCAACTACTTCCTAGGGTTCTTGTGAGGATCAAATGAAGCTATATTTATAAAGAGCTTTTGCAAACCTTAACGTTTTCTGTAAGCATGAGCTATTATAGCTATTATTATTCATAGTTTCAGTTCTCTTTTCTTTCCATTTGTCTATCCATTCATTTTCTGCCTCCCTTTCGTCCCTATATCCTTTGGAAGAGCTTTTAAAATAATTTTCTTTATTCACTCATGGCTGTCTAATAGTTTTTGCCAGATCCTTACCCTCACTCTGCTTCCTCCTTCTCCTCCCCAACCTAGTATTTCAGATAGAGACTTTTGTTCTATTTCATTCTATACCACATTTCACCTGCCCCCTCTTTTCTTTTTACTTAGTTCATGCATTAGTGTTCATTTTCTCTTCCTCACAGGGTAGTAAATTAAAAAAAAATTATCTGTTCCCTCAGATACAGGCTAATGGTCCTTCTAAACAACATGGAATAATCAGGACAATGTGCAGAAGGGTTTCGACTTGTTCTCATATACTTATTTCCGTTCTGAGTGTCTCTGCTTAGGGTTGTGAAAGGCCCATTGAGGATGTTCTTATTTTGAGATAAAACTTCAATTAGGTCTCAGTCTTTTTCGCAAGATGTCTTACCCAGATGTTCTAAGTCTTTATTAAGAAACTGCAAAGGAGCCCCAATTCTTTTCTATACTGGAGATGTTCTTTAGGAGATATTTTTTTCAAGTGTTTATGGTTTTCTCCATGGCAGCTAAGTATTGAAAATACATACAGGATGTCATTGTGAGCAAAAAGCAGTAATAATCTTTAAAAAATGTCTAATGAAAGGAAATATTCATTTAATGTGTGCCAGACAGTTTAACAAACATTATCTTATTTAAGACTTATAATCACCTTGAAGGTAGGTACTATTATTTATCACTATTTTACAGTTGAAGAAACTGAGGCAGACAGGTTAACTGTCCTGCTTAGCAAGACACAGCTAATTAAGAGCCTGAACTCAACTCTTCTTGACCCTGGCACCAGTACTCTATCCACTGCACTACCTTATTGTTATTCAGTCCCTTCAGTCTTGTCTGACTCTTCATGACCTCATTTAGGGTGTTCTTGGCAAAGATACTGGAGTGGTTTGCCATGTCCTTCTCCAGATCATTTTACAGATGTGCCACTTAGTTGCCCTTTATTGATCTGCTTTTTTTTTACATCATTATTTCCCAAACTTTTCATCCACCTCTCCTCAATAGAATCCTCCCTTGCCTTGTAATAAGCATAGTCAAGTAAAGCAAATTTACACTTTGATGATATGTGTATGCGTTATTGTGCCCCATTTATGTACCACTTCTCTTGAGAAGTAGAGATGGGAGGCAAAGTAGTAATATTGTCAGAAAATTTTTCATCTGGAAAAAGCATAAAGGTGGCATAGTGGATAGGGCTTAGAACCAGGAAGACCAAGTGTCCAAACTTTATATCTGATGATTACTTGCTAAGTAGGCTTGTGTAAATCAGTTAATCCCTCTGAGCCTCTTATAATGCTGTAAAACTTCTTTACTAAGTCACTGATGAGTTGAGATTTGTACTGGTTGAGGGAGTTCCCATACTGAAGAAATCATAGATACTCCATAATCTGTGATTTGAGTCTTAAAGGAAGAAATGAAAACAATTCTTTGAAAATGGTTGTCTTTTATTGGAGTGGAGTCCAAATGCTTAAAAGCCATAATTGTACTATCCTTTTTCTTTCTCTAGGTTGGTGAGATCACTTATTTCATGAACCTTTCATTTGACCAATTCTGCTTGTCACATTTTTATTTCCCAAAGGAATATATAAAGTTTTAAAGAAATGATTATATACATGGCTAGCCAAACTTGGAGGCAATACTAGAATGCAATCAAATTTTTGAGATTGCACCATATGCAGATATATGGCAAAGTGTATAGAGCAGTGAGCTTGAAATCTAGAAGACTGATCTTCATGAGTTCAAACTTGACCTCAGATACTTATTAGCTGTGTGACCCTGGGTAAGTCACTTAAACCTGTTTGCCTCAATCCCCTTATCTATAAAACAAGCTGGAGAAGGAAATGACAAAGCACTCCAAAATCTTGCCAAGAAAACACCAAAATGGGGTTTCAGAGAGTCAGACACAACTGAAATGACCAAACATTAATGACAACAAAATCATGTGTAAGATTCTGTATATAGAGAAGAGAAAATGAACCTTTTCTTTATTTGGAGTGGGGTATATTCATAGGATTGGAAGGGATCTTAGAGGTCATTTAGTTGGTTCAACTCTTTAGAGATGTTGAAGCTGATGCCCAAGTCCAGAGTGGTTAAGTTATTGCCCAAGGTCATAAGACAGAAAGAGGGAGATTCAAGATCTGAACCTGAGTCTTCTGACTAAGTTCAACTCTCTTTCCACTGTACCATTCTGCCTCAGTCTTTTGTTCCAGAATTAGACAGAAAAGCCCTGAAAATACAAATTCTTCGGAGGATCAACCCTAATTTGCATAAGTTTTCATTAAACTATGTGTGATTATAGCTACCAGAGGATACTGTTGAGCAATGCCTGACTCTACTTATACTAGGGACTGGTGAGGTTACTTATGTGCATTTGCCGTCTTCTATGTGCACCATTAATAGTCAAGTTCAATCTGGAGTAATAGTCAAATTCTGTTTGGCTCTTAGAGAGCTGGCTGCCTTTCTTGCTTCACTGGTGACAATGCTTATCTTATTAGTCTATAAAAGTTTTTTTTCTTCCAATGTTTCTATTTAGCCAATCAGATCTTGACCCTAGTTTCCATCCTACCAGGAGAACTCTTCCCCTTTCTTTCTTAAATGTGTTTATTAATTACTCCAGTCTACATACACAGTTGGAGGCAGCTAGTTGGCACAGTAGATAGAGTGCCAGACCTGAAATCAGGAAGACTCATCTTTACGAGTTCAAGCCTGGCCTCAGACACTTAGTAGTTGTGTGACACTGAACAAGTCACTTAATTCTGTTTGCTTCAGTTTTCTCATCTGTAAAAAAGCAAATAGCAAACCACTCCAGTATCTTTGCCAAGAAGCCACAAATGGGGTCACAAAGAGTTGGACACAACTGAAAGGGCTGAATAACAACACATGCATTCTTAGATGAATATTTGACCAAAGTAGTAAAAACATCTCACAAGAGGATTACTGAGGGTCTCATGTCTCTGCTCATGTGACCACATTGTTATCTTTCAGTGTTGGGTCACGTTGTCCTCCATATAACCCCAAGAATGGAAAAGGAATCTGGGGTGAGAGATTCAAATGGGTTCAGAAGATAAGAACACACAGGGAAGCAATCTTATTTTGATTCTTGCTCAGTCAAGAAGTTATTTGGTTAGGCAAAAAAATAGTGTCAAGAGCTCACTCTGTACTAAGCACTGGCCACTGTGCTGAGCTCTAGACCTGTCCAGCATTGCTCCTACTTCCTAATCTGAAACTCCATTCAACTTCAGTGTATTCCCACAATGTCTCAAATGGAAATAAGCATGCTTTCAGTTTTTCCAATGGAACTCCAACTGGACAATCATAAGTCTAACATTCTCAGTGTAAGAGAATCTTTCTGTGCTTGGTCACTTAAATTATGCCTGTTACTCCATCATCTTCAAAACCACAAGCTGTGCCCCAGTCCCATGTCTGAAGTCAGTGGACACAGTCCCTCTTTAAGTCTTGACAGGTAAGCTTGTCAGTGCTGGTCAGATCCATCTGTTACGTGATTTAATCAAATCATTTTCTGCTTCTATAGTGATAGAAAAGAGGACCATATGGAGATCTTGAAGGGGTGCCACAGAGGCGGGTAAGGGAGCAGAAAAGGAAGACTGGTGGGCATCATGGTATAATGGAAAGAATACCGGATTTGAAATCAGAGGGCAGGGTCTAGGGTAAAATCCTGACTCTGCCACTTATTACATATGTAATCTTAGGCAAATCATTTTACTCCTTTGAGTCTCAGTCTTTTCATTTGTAAAATGAAAGGGTGGGGTTTGAACTAAATGACTAAGGTCTCTTAGCTCCAAATCTGTGATCCATACCCGACAAGCTTAAAATATTTCCCATTTTACCTAGGTTAGCCTCATTATCTTCATCTGTTTGCAAATGCAGAGGAATAAAAAGAAAAATTATATTTCAGGAGACCTTAAATACTGTAGGAACCAGAGGCAGAATAAGACTTGACATCAACAACCTAGGCAAGAAGTTATGGCAGCAGGGAGCCAAGAAACTTTGATTATAATTTCAATTTCATTCTTCAAAAAGTAAAGGAAGTGATCTAAAGAACTGTTATTCTAGAACTGATTACAACCAACAAGGGAAACTAGTTGACAAAAAACCAACAGGAACTTTGTGGCCAAATGACCAATAGTCCCTCACAGTTTTTTTTTTATGATTATTTATTTTAAACAGTCTTTTCTTTTAATATTTGAATTACAAATTCTCTCTCATTCCCACCACTCCCCTATCTACTGAAAAAGCAAGGAAAATAATATTAATTATCAATGTGAAATTCTACAAAACATATTTCCATACTAGTCATATTGGAAAGAAAAAGGCAAAAAAATAAAGAAAGCAAGAAAATTATACTTCAGTTTGCACCCAGAGTATATCATTTCTCTCTCTGGAGTTAAATAACATTTTTCTTTTCATCATGAGTCCTTTGGAAATGTGTTGGATTATTGTATTAATCAGAGTAGTCAAGTCTTTCACAGTTGATCGCCATTACAACATTGCTGCTAATGTGCACAATGATTTTCTGGTTCTTTTCACTTCATATTGCAAGACTATAGAGGTTTTGTCATTTTTTTGTTATTTCTTATAACATGATACTACATCAAAATCATATGTCATAGATTGTCCAGCTATTTCCCAATTAATGAGTGCCCCTTGTTTTCTAATTCTTTGACATCACAAAAAAGATGTGCTATAAATATTTTTGTACATATACATCCTTTTCCTTTGATCTTTTTGGAGTGAAGACCTAGTAATGTTATTGCTGTTTCAAAGAGTGTGTACAGTTTTATAGCCCTTTGGGCAAACTATTCTTCAGAATGGTTAGATCAGTTCACAACTCTGCCTATTTTCCCTCATCCTCTCCAGCATTTGTCATTTCTGATGGGGGACACTGGTCCTTTTTGAGAATAAAGGACAAACAATGATGTAATCTCTGATAGGTATGAGGTGGTATCTCAGAGTTGTTTTAATTTGTCTTTCTCTAATCAATAGTGATTTAGAGCATTTTTGTATGATTGTAAGTAGCTTTGATTTCTCCTGAGAACTGTCTGTTCATATCCTTTAACCATTTATCAATTGTTAAATGGTCTTTTGACTCAGTTGCCTATGTATTTGAGAAATGAGGTCTTTATAGAGAAACTTGCTTTGAAAATTTTTGATATTACTTCATTATCTATGGAGTCCTTTATCAAAAAGCAACTTTTTTCATTTTCTCTTTTAATTAGGTCTATTTTTGCTTTTGCTTTGTCTGAGATCATGATACTATTCCTGCCTCTTTTACTTCAGCTGAAGCATAACAGATTTTTCTCTAGTCCTTTATTTTAACTCTATGTGTGCCTTTCTGTTTCAAGTGTATCTCTTGTAGACAACATATTGTTGGATTCTAGTTTCTAATCTATTCTGCTATTTTTTTATGGGTAAGTTCATCTCATTTACATTCATAGTTATAATTACTGTGTACTTCCCTCCATCCTATTTTCTTCTTTCTCTTTTATTTTTTGTATATTTATAAATATCCTTTTTTATCATTCTCCCTCTTTTTTTATCCTGTCCCTCCCTAAGTCTTGCTCCTTACTACTGCCTCCCTTAAACTGCTCTCCCTTTTATCATCTCTTCTTTCAAATCTCTTTTTCCCTTCCCCTCTCATTTCCCCATCTAGTAAGATAGGTTTCTATATCCAACTGAGTATGTATATATCTTCTTTCCTCTTTGAAACAATTATGATGAGAGTGAGCTTCAAGCATTGCACCCCTTTTTATGCCTTCATATGTCTTATTTATACAAGAAAATTTCCCCATTCTATTTTTCCCTTCTCCCAGTGTACCTCTCTTTCCTATCCCTTCCTTTTTTTTAATATCATCCCTACATAGTTGACTTATACCCGTGCCCCCTCTCTATGTAGCTTCCTTCTAATTCCCTAATAATGATAAAGTTCTTAGAAGTGATATGTATCATCTTCTCATATAGAAATGTAAATATTTTAACTCGATTAAGTCCATATGATTACCTTTTCATATTTACCTTTTTATGCTTCTTTTGAGGCTTGTGTTTGAATGTCAATTTTCTATTTATTTCTGATCTTTTTGATCAGATCAGGATTTCTGATCCTCTATTTCATTAAATTCATTTCTCCTCTGAAGGATTACACTCAGTTTTCCTTTATATTATTCTTGGTTATAATCCCAGCTCCTTTGACTTTAGGAATGTCATATCCCTATCCCTCTGCTCCTTTAATTGAAAGTTGCTAAATCTCATGTGATTTTGCCTGTGACTCCATGATATTTGAATTGTTTTTTCTGGCTACCTGCGATATTTTCTTTTTAATCTAGGAGCTCTGGAATTTGGTTATAGAATTCTTGGGAGTTTTCATTTTGGGATTTCTTTCAGGAAGTGATGGGTGGATTCTTTCAATTTCTATATTACCCTCTAGAGAAATTTTCCTTAACAATTTCTCAAAATAAATTGTCTTGGCTCTTTTGTGGATCATGGTTTTTAGGCAGTCCAGCAATTCTTAAATGATTTCTTCTTGATCTATTTTCCAGGTCAATTGTTTTTCCTATGATATAGTTCTCATTTTATTCAATTTTTTTTCATTCTTTTGACTTTATTTTATTGTTTCCTGATGTCTCATGGAGTCATTAGCTTCCACTTGCTTAGCTCTAATTTTTAAGTAATTATTTTCTTCAATGAGCTTTTATATTTCCTTTTCCATTTGGCCAATTATGCTTTTTTATTTTTAAAACATTTTCCAGTTCCGCTTTTTAAGGAATTCTTTTCCTTAATTTTTTTTACCAGTAGGCAATTCTATTTTTTAAATGTTATTTTCTTCAGTATTTTTTTGTTCCTCTTTTAATTAACTTCATTCCTTTTCATAATTTTCTTACATCACTCATTTCTTTCTCCAATTTTCACTTTACCACTCTTATGCCATTCTTTAATGTTTCCAGGAATTTTTGTTGGACTAGGGTTCAATTCGCATTTTTCTTTGAGGATTTATTTCTAGCTCTTTTCACTTTATTATCTTCTGAATATACATCTTGATCTTCTCCATCACTATAGTAGCTTTCTTGGTCAAGTTTTTTTTTGTTGTTGCTCACTCATTTTTCTAGTTTATTTTTTGACTTTATATTTTATGTAAAGTTGGCCTTTGCTCATCTAGGGGTGAGGAGGCATTGTCCCCAAGCTTCAGGATTTTTATGCTGTTTTTAGAGATAGTTCTGAGGGGTCTGCAAGTTTTTGGTGCTTTTCAGGTGGTATTATCCTGGGAGGGATGTGGTCATTGTTCCCCTTGGCTGGTGCTGTAATCCTTACACAGGGAGGGTCCTTACTCCCCTGAAATTGCCAGTGCTAATGCTCCTCTTGGCCTTGGAACTGGGACCAGGACCCCTGCTTTCTTATGACCAGAATACAAGCACTCCTTTATATCCTGGAACTGTGATCCAGAATTGCTTATGGGCAATAGAATTATCAATCAGTGCCAACTCCATTCAGTGTGAGTGAAGAGTCCCCTGTAACCTTTTTTCTGACCAGTTGTCCAACCCTCTTACCATCTCTGTACTGAGAGCTCCTGAAGCTGCTGTCACAGCTGCCTCCAAGACCCACTACTGGTGCTGTGACTGCTCTCACTCCAAGCTGGCATCTATCCCAGTATCACAGAGTTTCCTGCCAATCTCCTAAGTTGTCTTAGGCTAGAAAAGTGTCTCACTCTAATCTTAATGTTGGTTCTGCTACTCCAAAAATTGATTTGAGGAGTTATTTTAAAGTTGCTTGGAGGGAAATGTTGGGAGACTTAGGCTGAGTTGTTGCCTGTGTTCCACCTTTGTGGCTCTCCTTCCAGAGTTCTTGATAGAGGAAAGAAAAGCTAGGCATAGCCTAGCATGCACTTTAAATTTTGGGTAAATAGATGTCAGAGTATTTAGAGTAAAGATAAGAAAGGATTGTACAGACTAAAATTCTCTAGAGACATAAATAATCTCAAGAAAGATCAAATGCTTCTTTCCATTCAAGAATGGAAGACACAAAGAGAGGTGATCACAAATTGAAGAAAAAGAGGAACTATTTAAAAAGACTCATGTAATTCCAGAGAGAAATTGGTTAGATTGCGAATCCTTGGATTATAAAAAGACATGTACAGAAGATGGAAGAAAAGACAAGTGCCTGTGGATAAACAGAGAATAGGAACATGACCCTATAAAAATAGTGTCAGGAATAGGTGGCAATACATGCTCTGGATAGTCAAACTAGCTTATTTAGCCATGTCTTGACACCAAAGAAAGGATAGTATTGCTGCCTGGGGTGGATAAGATGTTGATTATAGATGACAGAGAAGAGGTAGAATTACTTGAATCTTATTCTATTCCTATTTTTCTTTTACAAGATGAATGACCTCTGGACTGGGAAGGCTGGAACAAAAGGTTATCAGGGAATTAGCCCTCCTTCCCCCCCATAAATGTGGAGTAATTAAGAGGAAAAACTAGCTGTCCTTAATGATTTCAAATCACCAAATGCCAAATTATTTTCTAGAATACTGAAGGAACTAGCATATATGATTGCTGCACTACTATCAGTGATTGTTAGAAGACCATTGGGCATGGCAGTTGAGTTCTAAAAGATCAAATGTCTCCATTTTCCAAAAACAGGAAGAAAGCAGAGGCTGCGACCTCTACAGAGAGTTTAACTTATCCTTGAAAAAATCTAGCAGTGTTATTAAAATAATTATTTTAATTATTAAATTCAATTATTCAATATTAAGTTATTATTGAATAATTATTAAAGTAATATTTTACAAGCATTTAGAAAGTTATGGCAGTTGTCATTACCAACCCCCTCCCCAACAGGAGCTAACTCATTAGATCCTTGAAACTTTTAGGAACTATGAAAGAAAGAACCAGTGGGGCTTCATTAAGAACAGGTAAACAGAGTATGCCATTTGTGATGGAGAAAAAAAAAACTTAGGGGGCAAGTGGGGCATGATCTCTATGTTTAAGTATTTGAAGAACTGTCTTGTAGAGGAAGAATTGGGCTTACCTGACTTCTTCCTAAAGAAAAAAAAATAAATAAACAAACTAGGATTTATGGTCAAGTTGCAAGAGATAAAATTGGGTTTGATGAAAGGGAAAACAAAGTAACTTCCTAACAATCTGACTTATCCCAAAATGGAATGCAATGCCTCCTGAGGTAACTGGATCCTCAGAGGTCTTCAAGTAAATCTTGGATCATCACTTGTCAGGTATGTTTTATATGGAATTCTTGTTCAATCAATCAGCAAACGTTTAAGCAATTATTAAGCCCCTATTATGTATCATCTGCTGTACTAAGTCCTTAAGATACAGATATAAAAATGAAACAATCCTCAGTCTTAAGGAACTTATGTTTTAGTAGTGGAGATACATACATATTCTCACAAATATATATATTATATATATATATAATATATATATGTTTGTATATATGGATATACTTAGAACATACATACATACCCAGATATGTATATATACACGTATGTTTATATACGTGTAAATTTAGGTAGATATACTTATCTATGTATGTATACATATATATGCATACATGATAAATATAGAGTAACTATAAATATGAACAAAGAAGTTAAATACAAATCAAGAAAATCATCATGTGGAAGATGGTGTTTGAGGGTTTTTTTTAAGGAAAAGAGGGATTTTATGAGGCAGAATTCAAGAGGGAATGTATTCCAGGTGTCAGGAATGACCAGGAATGTCAGGAATGCAAAGGTATGGAGATGAGAGATGCAATGCTCTGTATAAGAAACAAAGGAAGACCAGTTTGCCTGAATTGGAGAGGACAAGAGGGAGAGTACTTTGTGGCTGGAAAGATAAGTTGGGGCTGGGTGGGGGAAGGGATTTAAAATCCAAACAGGAGTCTCAGAAGCAATAGGGAGCCACTGCAGTGTTGTATGGGGGAAATGACCTGGTCAAATGTGCTGTTAAGGAGAATCACTTTAATAGCAATGTGAAGGATGGTCTGGGGTGGGGAGAGATGATACAGGGACACCAATTAGACCGGTTGTCCTGACTTGGGTTGGACTAGATGAAATTCTTCACCCAGTCCTGAGACTGTGATTTCTGACCACCATTATGAAAGACTTCACTGGTGCATAGGAAAGAATTCTCTATTTGAGTTTCTGGGATTATAGGATCACAGTTTATATAGAGAGTTACTCATTTCAGACTCCTCATTATGTCTTCCCTATATGGTCTTGGGTAAGGCTCTTTATCTGTCTCTAGTCTTGAGTTTCTTCACCCCTAAAAGGAAGCAGTTAGATTGAATGACTCTAAGGTCTTACCTTGCTCTGGAGTATATGATCTTTATGCATAAAATCTTGGTGAATTAAATTATAAATGTAGTAAAGATAGTGTATGGTGGCCACTTCCTGAATGAAATCTTATGCTTTCAGTTTTGAAATGACATCAACTTGGGCATTTAGGACAACGAATTTTTCATCTTGAGTAGAAGCTTTGGCAACATATAGTAATCAGAGTAGCTAAACTCAGATACTTGTGGGCAGGAATTTGAAAACCTGCCCTCTGGCTTCTTTTGCTTCTCATCTGTATTTCATAACATAAAATTAACAAGAATTTTGCATAGATGAAGTCTGCCTACTGAATGATGCTTGCAAATAACACATTCATCAATTAGCATTTGGGAATTTTGATTAAACCATTTTGCAAGTGATTTCATTTTAGTATCAGTTGAAGAGCATAGTTAGGAGGAAAAATTTGTTTTGGCACAGGGCATCCTTATGTCCTTCTTCCATTTAACAGACCAAAAGTAATATCAATTTCAAATGTAGTCCTTTTCCTATTCAGGTAATCTTTTTCTCCTGCAACCTTTAAGGTCATATGAAGCATAAAGTAATAGGAATTGTCATAGAGAATTACTGTTCCAATTTCAAACAAGGCCAAACCATGATTTCATACTTTTATTGATGCTCCACCAGAGCTAATTGGATAACTTTTCCTTCTCCAGTCTGCTGTTTAAATTTTTTGTCTTGATCTCAGTGTTTACATTTCAGTCACACCTTTTAATTGCATGAGTTCTCTTATTCACATACTTTATGTTTTCACCTGTCATTCAAATAATTTTTCTTTCTGTTTTCTTATTTAAAAAAAATTACACATATTTCTTTTGCCAACAACTTTTAATATTCTTCCCTAGATACCTCGAATCATCCTAACTCATCCTTCCACTTCAGATGAAGACACTGACCTATTGTCTCAAGACCCAGATGACTTCAAGACGGAAGACATCCCTGTGGATGGTGTCTCCCCCAATTCAGACTGTCTGAATAATGCTCCTTATCCTCCCTGATAAATGGAAGAGCTTGTTTTTCATTGTTAAACTTAGGCTAACACTGAACCATAATGCCTTATTCATAGTATATCAGGTTTTCATAGTGTCTACTTTTAATTGGAACAAACAAAATTCCTTGCTATTTAATTCAATTTGCCTTCACAGTTAGAAAGATGATTCTTTGGGGATTCTGTGTGCTTGGAAATGGAATGATTTGGATCAAGGAACATCCATAGTTATCTTAACAGATTTCATGTGTCCGCTTTTAAGTGTATTTTACAAGTACTCCATAGTTATTGCCAGAGAGAGAACAGAAGAGTAGTTTTAATCTTTACATTTCACTGAGGGAAATGGTGAAAGTAATTGTATAGATTTTTACCTTATTCTATCCTGCTCCCCAATGTGGCCTGTTTGCTTCATTTACAAAATCCCTTAGCTCCCGAAGGTTGTTCATATTATGTTGTTTTCTATTTGAATAAAATGTCACTTTCAGTCTAGTGAATGCCTTTTTTTCTCCTTATGACTTTGGTGTGTTTTTATAAATATATGAGCCACTAGAATTTACAGTAACTATTCCCACAACCCCTGTGGTACCCAGATCCTCACCAGGAGTGTCAGACAGACACTTCACACACACTATACTTTGTTTCTCACCAAAACCTATGCCTCAAGTCCCAATATGTTCCTTTATCCACTAGCCACCACTGCTTCTCTTCAAAGTATTTTTAGATCTGAGCCTGAGAAGCAGAATATAGAACTGCTCTCAGAGGATCTACAACCTGAAAACAGGAAGATTTACTATTTCCTGCATGGAATAACCTTCTGAAGTGATGCTATAAAGTACCATGAAGGTTTATCCTGATCATGTTATGATTTTTTATTTTTGTCTCTGTGAGTACTAAGATTATATGGCATCTTGACAGAACGGTCATGATAACGATGAGTTCTTATAGGGATCAGGCTGGTTGGGTGAGCGAAGGTTAACCACCAAGCCAGGACTGGCAATGTTGTGCTTAAGGTCTTCATTCTTTAATAGGAACTAAAAGCTAATATTTTTATGGTAGTTACTATGTTCCAGGCACTATGTTCAGTGCTTTACAATGATTGTCTCATTTGATCCTTGCAACCACTCTGGGAGATAGGTGCTCTCATTATTCCTACTTTACAGATGATCAAACTGGGAAAGGACTTGCCCAGAGTCACATAGCTAGTAAGTATCTGAATTCAGAAATGAACTCTGTTCTTCCAGACTTCAGGTCAAGAGCTCCACCTAGCTTGTGTCCTTTAATGCTTGGGAGGCAAGTCGAATCTCATTCCAATCCTTACCTTTCCTAAGTTCTATGATTGTGACCAAACCTTATAATTTTAACTGTAATAAATATTTATCAATTGCCTACCATACAACGGCATGTCAGATGTGAGAGAGATAAAACGATTAGGTAAGACAAAATCTCTGCCCACAGAGAACTTACAATTTAGTAAGAGGGCATTTAAACAAAATAATTTGGATAAAAAATGATTTTCACTTCTTCAGGGCATTCTCCAACCAAAGATCCCTGGACTCAAGATGTTTTGTTTGTTCATATCCATTTGAAACTAAAGCTTTTATGGCCCTGCTAATTGTAGCTAACTTTGTCAATTAGTTGGAGAGCATAATTGGTTTTTTAAAAAGTATTTGGTGAAATAGCACAGTGGCAAAAGTAAGAATAAAATGGAATAAGAAAATAAATAATAAACATTTCCCCTCTAATCCTGGGGCATGCTCTCCCACAAAGAAATAAACAGGGAGACATTATCTACTTTCCTGCTGTATGTGTTCATCCTTTGTTTTCGAAGAAGACCATGACATCAGAGAAATTATGATATGACTTGCACTCGACTTTGTTTTGAGTGAGGGAGGGTTGTGGAAGGTCGTCAACCTCACTTTGTCCTCCTGAGCCATCTGGGTCTAGTGACCAGATAGTCATCAGGATGACTGGAGATGGCCCAGGATTCAGAGGAATGCAATTTTTTCCTATGAGTGTAAAAAATAGACAGGTAAAGGAAATGCAAATAGTGGGAGTGCTTGTGTGGAGGGATATTCAGAGAGGGAAGAAGTGTCCCTAGCATCTATGGAGGAGCATATATATAAAGAACACATGCGTAGAGGGCAATCCCCATCTCTGACTCTGAAGGACCTTAGGTATTTTTTGATAATATTACTCCCCTGTTCTCATTGTCTCATGTAGTACATAATCTCCACCAGACATGTATTTTCTGCCAGACGTTTCCTTGTTCCTCTGCTTTAAATGTGGTCTTGATTCCTGCTGTTCTCCTGTGGCTGCTGATCAACTTTGTTCCATTGGCCACCATCACTGCTGGTCTCTTCCAGGTATGACTGCACTGAGCCACTATATTAATAGATTTAAAGTTGAAAAGGGATTGCATAGGTAATGACCCCCTAAGTTTACAAATTGGGAAATTAAAACTCAAAGAAGCTAAATAATTGATCCGTATTATGAGGGTTCCAGTGAGTAGTGCCAATATTTGAAACTGAGTCTTCTCATGTCAGTTCTGGTGCCCTTCCAATGTAGAATTGATGGAGCTTCTAATTTCAGCTTCCGGTTTCAGTTGAATTTCTTAGCTGGGGTGCTCTGTTCCTTGAAGGAGGATGAGTGGGCTCCCCCATGATCCTTTAAAGTACAGAGACTTTCTGTGTTACAACCTTTTCAGAAAAAAAGGCAGAAATCCAAACATAGTAAGTCATCACACTAAGGGAATAAAAAACAAAACAAAAAATCTTCTTAGGGATCATCCTTTCTTGCTTTTTGTTTTGTTTTGATTGGGTGTGGTTTGGTATTCTTCGGGGAGACCTCTCTGTTTTACTGAGTCTTGGTTATAAAGAGTAGTTCCTCTTCAGAAGGGAGAACTTTTATTGCAGTTGTCTACTTGTTTAGAACACAGAACACGCCCAACTAACTAGTGCACTAAGGTCTAAGTCAATTAAAAAATATATATGTACTTATACACACACATACATATACAAACACATACACATACACACACACACATATATACACATTTACATATTTACTCATCCCTGAGTCCTGTATCTCCATTAGAGACTGTTCTCTAACTTAGTGTCAGGAAGTTTATGAAACTCCTTGTTTAATACCCAACTGGGGATCCTGTTCCCTCAAATTCATTTCAGAGAGAACCTAGTTCCCAAAGCCCCACAGAGTCATGTGATTTTCCAATATCTTTGTAGAACCAACATGCTTTGTAACTGCTACCCAAATGAAACCAAGCCAGCACAACTAAACCCAAGAGTCAAGGTTATTATATGTCTTCTATCTCACCACTTTCTTGACCCTTCTTGTCTACATGTACAGATAAAACTTGTTTCAGACTTTGAGCTTCTCCTACTGATATGTAATAGGCAAAATAAGACCATAGACTGAGAACTTTATGGAATTGGGTCATGCTGCTGACTAAAGTGGGTGCTGATGAAGAGGAACATTGGTTATTTCATACAAGCCTATCCATGTTTTCCCACAATTGATGAGTTCATCATTTCTTATAGCATCATGATCATATACCACAGCTTGTCCAATCACTCCCCAATTGATGGGCATCCCCCAAATTTCCAGTTGTTTGCCACCACAAAAGTGCTACTATCCATATTTTACAACACATAGGTTCTTTTCTTTTTCTCCTAGTCATCTCTGGAAATAGCCCTACTAGTGGTATTGCTAGATCATAAGGAATAGTCAGTTTAAAAACTCTTTGGGCAAGTTTTCAGATTGCTCTCCAAAATAGTTGGATCATTTCAAAGTTCCACCAACAGTGATTTACTATTCCAATTTTCCCGCATCCCCTCCAACATTTGTTGCTTTACCCTTTAATCATTTTGTAGTCATTATTTTTTAAAATTCTACTATGTAGTGGAAATGCTTGTGTTATTTCATAAATTAAAAATAAAAAAAATTAAAGAGGAACATTGGCATTTGTTATTCTGCCATGACATCTGGGATGGGAGTTAGGATTGTGGTACCTGCCCTCCCTCACTCAAAACAAAGTGAAGTGCAAGTCATGTCATTATTTCTCTGATGGCATGGTCTTCTTTGGCAACAAAGGACGAACACTCACACACACCTGCTAAAAAGTTTGGGTGAGACAGATTGTGTCTCTGCTACAACTAAAACACTTTGAAAATGGAGGTAGCCATGAATAACTTGAACTGAAATATTTGCCACTTGATAATAGTCAATAAACATTTCTTAAGTGTCTACCATGTGCCAGACACCATGCTGAGCAGTGTTCTATGACCAAATCACTTTCATTATATGGCCCTTAATTTCTTCATCTGGTAAAAGGGAGACTAACATTTGTTTTACCTGACTGTAAGGAAAATGCTTTGAGGGGCTTAAAGGACTATAGCAGTATGAGCTTTTTAATCATAAAACCTCCAAGATCTTGCATCTTGATGCTTAAGCAAGGCCTGCTGAATTAAAATGAAATAAAGTGTTACACACACATTTGCCCAACTAGTTTCATGCCAAGAATATATTATTTTGACATATGCCATCTTTAGGCTATAAAGGGATGTTGGATGGGGAAGAGAAAGGATTCTTCAGCATGGGAATTGACACTTGAATTACATTGAACATTTGTGAAGAAGATGCTAATAAAGAAATAGCCTCAAGATCAACCAAAGGAACATCGACCATAAGTAGAATCCACAATAATATGACCTCAGTATGAACTAAGAATGCATTGAAGCTGGTATAGGTCCTTGTACAAGATTACAAAACCTGGGATCAGCAGACACTGAGGCAAGGCATCTGGGAGGTGAGAATGATGAAAGTTTGGGGAGCAAGTGGAGAGGGGTTATACGTTTGAGTGTCATGAGACTGGGAAAAGAACAGGATGCACGTTCAGGTATGCACTCCCCTGTGCTGAGATGCTAAGGAGATTTACATGGTGGATGCGTAGCAGGCCTATTTCTTCTACCTTGTAGTTGGGACTATTTATGCTCAATTAAGTATTTAGATAAGTTGTAGTATCCTCTAAATTATTTTGGAACCTGAGAAGGTCACTACTGGTGTGTGTGTGTGTGTGTGTGTGTGTGTGTGTGTGTGTGTGTGCTGAGGGAGAATGGTGGGGAGCAGACTCACTCTAGGTTATAGCACATCCTTAAAATGTTGCACCTAGAATGGGAACATAATACTCAAGGTACATTCTGACCAAAGAAGAGTTCAGTGCAATTATACCTTGCTCATTCTGGATAGTATATTTCTCTTTTCTCACTTCAAGGTAAGACTGTTTATTTGAGCTGTTGTCACATTGTTGAAGCACACTGAGCTTGAAATCCACTAAAAATGACAGATTTTTCATCTTGAAAAATATTTTATTTGTTTTTTTAATCATACCAGTTTTGCCTTTTCATGTTTCCACCCCAAATTCTTCCCTACCTCCACTGAGAAACTAAGAAAAATAAAACCATTTCTAAACATGTATGGCAATGTATAGCCAATCAAAACATATGTCTATGTTCAAAAATATTTGTCTCATTGTATACTCTGAATCCATCCCCTCTGTGAGTAGGGAGATAACATATTTCCTCATCAATCCTCTGGAATACTAGTTGGTCATTACATTGAAAGGAGTTCAGCACAATATCCATCTATCATATTTACCTACCATGACTTGTTCAATCATTTTCCAATTTATGCCACTCTCTTAGATTCCCATTCTCTGTCACTTCAAAAAGAGCTATAGACACTTTTATTTTTATGTAAAATATAGTTTGTTTTTTTTGCTTAGGTCTTATTAGTTGTTCATCCTTTGTTTTGGAAGAGGACCGATGATATCATAGAGTAATGTCTTGATTTTGAAAGTGAAATGAATTTAAGTGAGGCAGAGTTGTGCCAAGTTGTTAGCCTAGGTCTCTCTTGTAGAGTCATTGAAGTATAGTGACAGGACATGAGTCAAGATTCCTGGTGATGGTCTGGGATGCAGTGGATGACCTTGGTGTCTTTGATGGTTGACCATGCTCTAAGTATTCTAGGGTGCCTGCTTCAGCTACCTTCATGGCTATTAAAACAAACTGTCTCATCTGCCCATTCCTCTGGAAGAGTCTTCACAAGGTTGGGGTAGACATCCCTCTAACTCACCTACAGAATTTGAACCCTGAAGTTATCCTCAACCTGATTTAGTTTGTCTGAAGAGATGTTTTTACCAGAGTATGGCCATTGCTTCTGCTATAGCTTCTTGGAGCTACAGGTGAGGGTTGGATGGACACCAAAAGTGGATGAGCAACCCTTAAAAAGAATTTGGTAAGCCAGAAGTGCTAGTCTTTCCTGAACACCTCATACACTGTATATGAAATATAATTTATTTGACTGAACTAATCCATCCCTTAAACTACCCCTCTCTCTTCTCTTTCTTTCCTATTTCCCTGTTGAGTGTAATGTATTTTTGTACTCAATTCTGTGTGTGCATGTATATTCTTTCTTCATTGTAACAATTCAGAACAGTGAAGTTCAAGTGTCAGCTGTCCCCCTACCTTGTTTGTATAGTTGTCTACTTGTGCCTATGAGAGATAATTTCTCCCAACTTTCCTCTTCCCCTCCCTTTCCATTTCTTTTCTTAAGTTCATCAAGATGTAACTAAACCAATCCTAGACTTTGCCTAATTGGACTACCTTTGTGGATATGAATGTACATGCATGTACATTATATATGTTCTAGAGTCAGACTCACTGGCCTATGCTTTGCAGATTCTGTTCTCTTCCTTTTTTTGTAGGATATTTGCTTTCTTACAGTCCTGTAGTAGCTCTTCTATTCTCCACAGTCTGTTTTAACAATCATTGACAGCAGCTCATTGATCACAACTGCCACATCTTCCAGGCCTCTAGGTTCATCTGAACCTGGTATCTTGAAATCACTGAGGACAGCTAAATGCATCCATCCTCTCACTTACTGGAGATTTTAACTATTGACCATTTTGACTCTGTCTTCCCAGTTCAAAGATCATTTGCCTTGGAAAAAAAAAGAGAAACAAAATTCTGATTTCTCTCTGTCACCTATTACCAATGTTTTATCAATCCAGAGCAGCAATCCCATACTTTCTTTGGTCCCACTTATATCCCTGATATAGTAAAACAGGGTCTCTTTTTAATCCTTAACATTCACTGACAGCCTCAGCTTATTCTGAGCCTTAGGACTCCTAGCACTACTCTTACAAGACCATGTTCTTTCTATGAATTCATCCACATGTATCTGCCCCTTTCTTCCATTTTCTGTGTAATATCTTCCTCTAATCTGGGCTGGTCACTGAATCCCTTTAGAGTCACATAAATTTCTTTAGCTAGCTCTTCTTTTCCAACTGATTGGAATGATTTCTATTATTGTTCAGAATTTTCCATTTTCTTAGGCCAATTTTCCCTGTGGAATTTAGGCCACAAGATGCTTCCTATATATTTTTCAGCAACCAACCCATTTTCCCAAAATATGGGGCATGTGTCTGATGAAACCTAGCATCCTTCTTGGTGACCTCTTCAAGGTCACTTGCCCCCAATATTGCCATTGTTTCCACTTTAGACTACTGTTTGTTTTTGTTGTTTAAAAGCTGGTAAACAAACAAACAAAATACTCTATTTCCCATATCACCTCCTTTACTTTTAGGAGAAATAAATTATCAGGATAGATTCCTGATCCCATATTTCTAAAACTGTTATCGGTTCTTGGTCTCAACCCTTGCTTTACTCTCCAGTTCCTAGAGATTTAATGACTCCCTGACCCATTGAGGTGCCTTGATTTTCTGTTTTTGCTCATCTATACCTGCAAACAGAAGATAAAAAGAACAAACCTAGACAAAACTGTGAAGCCTGACAAGTTTGTTTGGTGTAGCTCTTTCCATGATAGTCATTTGTTTTTAGTGCTATCATTCTTTCAGTGATATTCTATGCCTGTGAATCATGAAATACCATAATTTCAGATGGAGCAAAATTGCAGATGACTAAAAAGTCAGGAAAAAAGCACATTATGTGAAAGTAAGTGGGAGACATTGTATTAGCACATAAGATTTATGTATGAGAAATGGATAAATGAGATCAGAGAGATGGATGGCAGATAAGGAGGATGGTTGCTTGCTTAGGAAGAGTCAAGGATGACTGATGGACTATCCAAGTGTGGCCATGACATTCAAAGAATATTACAATAACCAGAAAAACTCCTACATTTCACTGGGTAGATTGAAATATTTCCCCTATGGAGGATTTACACAAACAGACCACCTGGGTTGCCTAGAAGATAGAGTGTTGGGCCTATAGTCAGGAAGATCTGAATTCAAATTTGCTCTTGGATACTTCCTAGTTGTGCAATCGTGGGCAAATCTGTCTATCATAATTTCCTCAACTACAAAATGGGGTTAATAATGACATCTCCCTTGAAACACTGTTCTGAAGGTTAAATAATATTTATAAAGTACTTAAAAGTATCTGCTACATATTAGTCACTTAATAAATGGTTAATGAACAACAGTTACATAGAACACTGAACCATGACTGGGCTGCAGTCTTCACTGGTATAGCAAGAGCTCACAACAACGGGGACATAGATTCATGGAAGTAAGTGTAGTGTATTATTAAAGGTACCTTGGAAATTCAGTACAGTGCAGTGGATAGTGTGCTGAATTTATGTTCAGGGGATCTGAGTTCAAATCCTAGTGTTGTTGTTTAATACCTATGACTTTGGGCTAGTCTTTCAATTTCTTTGTGTACCTCATTTTCCTCATCTATATATGAATGCATTTGGATTTAATGCCTTCTAAGGTCATCCCTAGTTCTATTACTATAATTTTGAGATTTCAAAAAGCTTATGTATGGGTGATGAGATATCCCCCTTAGTTGTTTCAGTCATATCTCACTCTTCATGATTCCATTAGGGGTTCTCTTGGCAAAGATACTGGAGTGGTTTGTCATTTCCTTCTTCAGCTCATTTTTTACAGATAAGTAACTGAGGAAAACAGGGTTAAGTGACTTGCCCAGTGTCACACAACTAATGAGTTGGATTCGATATTCACACAGATAAGTATAATACCAATTATGATATAAACACATAAGAAATACAACGGGCTATGAGATTCAGTGAGGAAGTGATCACTCCTATATTTCTAGCTAGATCAGGGGAACTTCATGGAGGAGGTGACATTTAAGTGAGACTGTAAAAGATAAGTAGGATCTCAATAGGCAGAGATAGAGAGAGGGTGGTCATACCAGGCATGGAAAACAGAATGAACAAAGGCAAGGAGGGGGGAAATAGAATAATCCAATAGAGCTGGAGATATAGAGATCATATGAAGGGAGCATTGACAATATTATGGATGGAGCTTAAACCTCTTGCCATCGCCTGGGGCTATGCTGTATTGGTCCAAAGTGGGGTAAAAGCCAACAATTCATTTTTCTTTACAAAAAAGGCAGCCCTGAACTTGATCTAGAAAATACTTCATCCATGAATGCTGCATAATTGAACTGGGATGATACACAAGTTTTTATGGCAGCCAAGGAGCTCTGATGGGTGAAAGGACACATATTTACCAAGCTGATTTGAGGCCACTTCTTTGAATCCCTAAAAGCTTTTCCTGGCTGTAAAGAGCAGAGTTATGGCTTCACATTGACCAAGTGGAAAGTCAGCTGAGACACCTACTGAAGTGTATGAATAATCATAATTCAGGATAATTTATAGGTAGCTGATGAGAAATAAAACCTACTCTAAGCTTACTATCAAAACAATGAATATACACACACTGAAAATCAGTGATCTTGATCTCAACAAGTTTGGAAATAATCATAAGCCATTTTACTTAAGTTTGAAAAGGCCTTGCTTCACAATAACTCAGTAAAGTAAATAATGCAAATATTATCAGTCGCATTTTACAGATGTGAAACTAAGACTTAGTGAGGTTAAGTGATTTCCCTGTAATCACTTAGAATTAGAGATAGGATTCATATCCAAGTGAACTGGCTCTAAGACCAGTCCTCTTTCTGTGATACTACCTTGCTGTTTAATTGTTTAGTTGTGCCTGACTCTTCATGACCCTGTGGACCATACTGCCCATAGAATTTTCTTGGCAAGGATACTGTAGTACTTTGTCATTTCCTTCTATGGTGACTTTAGGGCAACAGAGGTTAAATGACTCACCCAGGGTCACACAGCTAACAAGTGTCTGAGACAGGTTTTAAAATCAGGTTTTCCTGACTCCAAATCCAGAGTTCTATGTACTGAGTGAATGAGCTACCCCATGATGCTACCTTGACTTTCAATAAATTGGTAAGTTCAAATCTAGATCTTTGTCAAGCAGAAGTTTTATGTATTCACATTCTATTAATGCTATAACCTATGCCTGAAGCTTTCTCTATTCATCACTCAGATAGTTCAATAATTCTTAATTTTTTCCTCAATCTTTTTTCCAGATCATGAATTGTTTTTGTTTGTCTGCCAATCCTATCTATCTGCCTATCTATCTATCATCTATGTATCTGTCGTCTATTATTGTTCTCTCATCTCCTTATTTACTTTATATCTACCTTATATTTTTTCTTTTTTGACTTCATTTTAATATTTCTTTTTTTGCTTCATGGGATCTTTGACTTTTTGTTCCATTTAAATTTTCAGGGAGTTTATTGCTTGGGCTTTGAACAGCAAATAAAGAATTTTGTATTTGACACAAGAGTCACTAGAATTTGTTGAGTAGGTGGAGTGACATAACTGAATCTGTGCTTTAGGAAAATCACTTTGGCAGCTGAGTAGAGGATGAGTTAGAATGGGGGGGAAGCACTGTAGCACGCAGACCCACCAACAGACTATTATAGTATTCCAAGTAGGAGATGATATAAGCCTAAACTATGGTGGTGGCAGTAACAGAGCGATGGTATCAGAGAGACAGGGAACATTCAAGAGATGCTGCAAAGATGACATTGACATGTTTTGGCAACAGATTTGCTATGGCAGAGTGAGAGACAGTGAGGATTTGAGGTCGTATGTCTGGAGCTATTAGAGGATGTAAAAGTTTATAAGGGGTGGGGAGAGTTTAGGGGAGACAATGAGTTCAGTTTTAGACATGTTGAGTTTAAGATGTCTACTGGACATCCAGCTGGAAATGTGAGACTGGAGGCAGCAGAGAGGTTGAGGCAGGATAGGTAGATCCGAGAATCACTAGCATAGAAATGATCATTAAATTCATGGGAGTTGATGAGATCACCAAGTGAAATAATACAAAGGGAGACAAGAGGGTCCAGGACAGTCTTGTGGGATACCTACAGATAGAAGATGTGACCTGGATAGAGATTTTATTTATTTAGCCATTCTGACCCTCATTCATATACCAACATCACTAAACCTCCAGAGTACTCAAGGATTATCTTCCAGAATTTCCAGGTCTTGTCATCTTCTCCAGAGAAACTTGACCATAGATAGCTACTCTATATTTGCCCTTGGCCTCTGGGCTAACAACATGGTTCCCTATCTACAATAACTTCTGAGGGGGATGGAGAATTAACAATGCCCAGAACAGCTTAAGTCAGGATAATTAAATTCAGTCCTGCCATTTCCACTTTCAAAGGGGTTCTTAACCTGTATGCTAGAGTTTTGTATTCCATAGGTCAGAGAGATTCCAAAAGTCACCTACAGCAGCATATAATAACAGCAAAGTCCTGATATTTGAATAATGATGATAGCAGATGTTCATATGCTACTTTAAGGCTTACAAAGCATATTGTACATATGTGCATATATGAATATATAGTAGGTTTGTTTCTTGGTTCCACTATATAAATTTGCATACATGTATACATGTATATGTAACTCAGTTACACACATGTAGATATGAGTATATGTATATGTAGATATGTATACACACAAGACCTATAATATACAACACATATGTGTATGTGTGTATATGTATATATAAATACATGTGCACAACAAATATCATATATACACATACATACCTATATACATATATAGATATACACATATACAGATATACATAATACACATATATATGCATATATATGGGTGTATATACACATACATACACACATACACACATATATATACATATATTATATGTATACACACATATAAAAACTTTTAAAATCTCACTCCTCACAACAATACTGGAAGTTTTGTTTCATTTTATAGAGGAAGAAACTGGAGACTCAGAGGATTGAGTAGTCTAGAGTCATGTACATAACTAATAAGTGTCTGAGGTGGGATTTGAACCTAGCTCTTACTAATTCTCAGTCTACATTTTATGCCGAGCTGTCTCAGTTATCTTTTTTATCCCTTTAAAGAAAGGAAACTGGAGAAAATGAGTATGGGATCATTTTCAGAAAGATGGAAAGAGCTACATCTGTTCCGTCTTCAGCTTTGTTTCTTTTGTTTCTGCCACGTTTATCTTATTATTTGGCAGTTATGCTCTTTGTGGCACTAAAACCAAGACACCAGGAGCCAGACGTATAGTTTACCAATTAATTCATAGACCTGAGCATCCATCCCCACACAATCTGCTGATGTGCTAATGAGCTTGCCATTTTTACAAATACAGAGACCAACTTTGATTTTCGTGTTCTTTTGGGGCTGAAATTAAAATGGAAGCAGTTACATTTACTCTGTGTCCTCCTCACAAAACAACTAATTATTTTCCTCTAAGTAATGATAATTAACAAAATTCCTCTTAGGTTCCTGATCAGTGCACAGCTGGTACTTGAGTAATCACAGAGACTTGGGTTTCTATGATGGCTCTAAACCCTTGGCTGGTTTGGGAAGGATGTTAACCATAGACTGTTGCCTCAGGCTTATTAGTTCTAAATTATGCGTCAAATGACCTGCTTAAATTAGAAGCTCCATTTATATCAATAAATGGTAACTTGGGAGGGAGAGAACCAAATGGTATCATCCTGCTCAAGGGAGATTATGCCTGCTCCTGATAGTTTAGCTAAGGAATTAATTCTTGGGTTTATGGTAGAAATTCCAAAGAAAGGTCAGCTGAGATGTTGGAAGAACCCTAGATTCAAAGTCCGGTTCAAATCCCAGCTTTGCCACTTAATAGCTATGTGACATGGAATAAATACTTTCATCTTCTTGACCCTCAGTTTATTCTTTGATACAATGATATTAATAATAAAAATAATAAATAATATTAATTTCATCTCACCTACTTCATTAGGTATTTTTGCAGGTAGGAATCTAGGCAGCTAGGTGGCGCTTTGGATAAAGCATTGGACTTAAAACTCCTGAGATCAAATGAGACTTTGGCCACTTACCAGCTGTGTGACCTTGGGTAAAGCATTTAATTTCTTCCAGCCTTGATTTCCTCATCTGTAAAATGGAGTTAATAATAACACCTTCCTTTCCAGGTTGTTGGGAGGGTAAAATGAGATAAGATTTACTTTGCAAAGCTTGGAGTGCTTTACTGATGTTAGTTAATATTTTTGTTTTGGACTTTGTATCCACAGCCCCAGCACAATGCCTTGCATATGGACACCAAACAAATGTTTGTTGGAGATAATGTAAAATGTTTGTAAAGTACTTCATAAACCAAAAAGCCCTCTATAAATGTCAAGCCCTAAGATTTGAAGCTCTGAGAATAGGGGCTGAAAGCTATCTTAACTTTGTATCTCTCCGAGAGTACACATCACACAGCTTTGCACACAGATGAATGAATGATCAAGTTATTAGGCATTCTTTTTCCCATGTAAGCAGGCATGACAATAGGGTGGGTGAATGAAGTTTGATTACAGTCAGGAAATATAGCTGGATCACACAAATTAAATTCTATGAAAATTCCAGAGGACATGCCCTCTCCAACTCTGCCTCTGTCCATATCAGGACTCTTCAAGCAGGGGAGTTTGGGTTAGGGCTGGAACAGGCCTATTCCAGGTCCCCAGTGAAAAATTACCCAAGCTGCTGTTAAGAATATAACACTATGAATGACGTAATTAAAGAAGAGGAACATAAGGCAGCATTTCTGTTTCTTGTCATCAAATACAGGAATTTGCATAGAATTTAATAACTTGATCATTCATTCATTTGATTGTCCTTCAATAAGTATTTGTGTGCAAAGCCCCTATTCTCAGAGCTTCAAATCTTAGGGCTTGACATTTATAGAGGGCTCCCAACAACCCTGAAAGGAAGGTGTTATTATTAACCCCATTTTACAGATGAGGAAATTAAGGTTGGAAAATATTAAATATACTTGGATATTCATGCAGGCAAAAGGGAATGACAGACCTATGTGTTGGAATATATGACTCAGATTAAACAAAAAAAAAAAGATGCTGAAAGTTTGTTGACTTTTTGTAGGCTTCCTATCCTGTTTATACTTTCTTCCAAAAGAGAGTTAAAGGTGCTGGATATGGTGAATATGATCACAAGAAATGAAGCTGACTGTATCTTAATAGATAAGACATGACTGGTGACTAATGTGGAAATCGAATTAACGTAAATGGCAAAATCAACATCAAATTAAAAGAGGCTAAAATGAGAAGACGCCATAATAATTGCAACAACTTCTACCTGACCTATTCAAATGTCACGGGGGTATAATGATGGTCCTTGGTCTGCTCTAGCTAGGCCACATCCCATGTAATGTTTAGTCTGTGTCCTAGTCTGATGCATGGTACATGCTTATAGCCAATTTACTGTTTTATAGGATAACTAAGGGATAGCTAGGTGGTGCAGTGCATAGAGTGCTGGACTTAAAGTCAAGAGGACTCATCTTCCTGAGTTCAAACCTGGCCTTGGATACCTTACTAGCTGTCTAACTCTGGACTAGTCACTTAAACCTATTTGCCTCAGTTTCCTCACCTATAAAATGAGATGGAGAAGGAAATGGCAAACCACCCTAGTATCTTCATCAAGAAAACCTTAAATGAGGTTGCAAAGAATCAGACATGACTAAACACCAAAATGCTAACTAATGAAACTGAATCACCAATTAGTATTATACTTTTCAATGAATTTACTAATCAATTCATGCAAACAACACAAACATCAGCCCCTCTAAGGACAAATGATCAATCAGCTGTTCAGAGGTCCTAATAGTCTTATGCTGCTGCTCATGACAAAATCCTCTCCATCTAGACAGAGATTGTGGTGTCTTTCTGCAAGGAAGTAGTCTGGCAAATCTGGGGTAATAGACTTCAAGTGAACATAGACTCGTCAAGTCTTAATTGGAGGAGTCCACTCTTCTCATGGCATAGGAGTAAGCTGATGGCTAGGGCCTCCAGGAGATTTCTCATGTAATGACTACTCCTAATTTTCTGACCACATAATTTGATTGGTAGTTCATTATATAAGCTGTTGCTTAAATTGTTTATAGTATTTTTCCATTGGCAGTCTGTCTCATAGAGGGTGCACATATGCTCATCTGGTGCTTAAGAATGCAAACATGTTATTCACTATCATACAGATATCAGGGGGTAGAGTCTACCAGAATTTATGTTTTGCTGGTACTGCCTTCAAGAACCCAGGATCACTTCATGTCAATCCTTATCTTATTATTGAAAAACATCTTAAAGGAAAATCATTTTCTCAAAATAACTCAAACACAAATAGAGTCTTAAAACAAAATGGAGTCAATTATGTTAGACTGACAAACTTACATGGTAGTATCTCACTAAGGTAGTAAAACTTACTCTCCCTAAATCAGGTCATTCCTGGGGAAAAGTATGCTTCGTTATTGAAAGGCTTGTCAGGGGAGGCTGTGGTAAAGCTTCAAAAGAGAGAGTTAGGCACTAAGCCAGAAGGAGTATCCCACTGAATGGATTTTTTTTTTTGAGAGGCAATCAAGGTTAAGGATTTGCCCAAGGTCATATAGCTGGTGTCAAAGGCCAGATTTGAACTCCTGTCTTCCTGACTTCAGGGCCAGTGTACCACCTAGTTGTCCCTTCACTCAGCAGTTCTTAGAGGGAGGCTGTTGTACTCTCTCTCTCCCTCCCTTCCTCCCTCCCCCGCCCCTCTCTCTGTCTCTCTCTCTCCCTTCCTGTCTCTTATTCTCTCTCCTTCTTTCTACCTGTCAGCCCTTCCTTTCAGAACTCTTTGAACATCTTCCTGGGAGGGGCAGGAAGGCACAATCCTTTGCTAACTCTCCCTGGCCACTCTGAGCTTATGAATGTTAAAGTGAGTATGTTGGTTTAGGTAAACATGAGAAAGGCTTAGTTGACTTTTCTGCTTAATGTTTCTTTCCTGAACATGGATGACTGAGCAGTGACCCTAAGATGGATGTTTCTAAGCTTGGAGGCAACTGTTGAACAGGACAGGTCCTGAGTCTGCAACTGGTTTGGACTTCACCACAGGATGAATTTCAGCAACTACTCCAGAACTTCTTGGAGAAGGTAAAAAAGCCAAGGGGATGAGCCCAGCCTGACCTAAAACCCTGGAAGACAACACACAGTCCTGAAAGGATTTGTTTGGACATCACAAAACCTAGGTGAATGTGAAATTCCAGTTCAGTTGTCCAACAAAATACTTCATAATTTGATGTTTTACATATCAATCCCCTGAAAGAATGAAACAGTAGTATTTAAATATTTATTAATGCATGCTTGTGAGTCTCTTGTGTAAAGTATTTCTTTTCTGTGGAGAAAACAAGTATCTGGCCTATCTCTGATTTACAGTGCATATTTGTGTATCTTTCTAGTCTTTTAAAGAAGAATACAGACACCAATGCAACAAACTTTAAGTGATTTTCCCTGTAGCACTCTTGGGTGAGACTTTTAAGAGCCAAAGATGGTGAGAAAAAGAACTTTATTCTCCTTTGTGGAACCAGGCTCTCCCATGTCTGAACTTCATCTATGTGTATCAGTCCAGAACTCAAAGGAGAATTTTGGTGGAGAGGGAGAAGGCAGGCATTCCAGCTCATCTGGGGCTAGCTGCTGCTGTTCTGTTGGTATTATACAAATAAGCAGTCCATACCAGAAATGAAAAAAAGCATAGATATTCAGCTTCATTATCTTCATTCTCTGCAAAATATTAATATCCAAAACAATTACCACAGGAAGGAAATGTAAATCGTCCACAAACTGCTTTAGCAAACATTTTATCTTGCCAAGTAGAGAAACATGGCAGCTAAGGGCAAATTAGGGGCAGAATTCAATAAAGTGCCAGGGAAGAGCATGGCAGAAGGTTATGAGCAGTGAAGGTAAAAGGTCTAAAGAAAATTTGTACTAAAGCTCAGCTAATCCGCATCATTCCAAGAGCCTTACTAGAGAAAACCAGCAAGAGGACAATAGATATGTAGAAAATGGAACAAATTCTTCAACATTTCTATGACTTTTTTATCATCAGGACAGAAAAACTCTCACTTATAGTCCTGAACACACTGATCCATGGTGTGATATAAAAGAAAGGTGAAATGACACTTAAGAAGATGAAATCAGGAAAGGTAACTGGACCAGATCATGTATATATTAAAGGGAATCAGGTTTGGGAAATAGAACAGTCTTGAAAGAATCGAGAGCTCATTTTATGACATCTTACTATAGCAAACATACTAAAAAGAATAGAAAATCTTATAGATGATATGAGTATTCCCAAAAGACAATCGAGGAAGTACCAATCCCCATGCCTACTTTCTCATCTGTAAAAAAATTGTTATACCAATGACCTTTACACGTATTGAGGGTATCCTTGAGGAAAATAGGAGAAGGCAATGGAACAGTGTTTGCAAACAATTCTCTGCACAGACTAACATTTTTACAAACACATAATTGAATGAATGGTGGAGAGAATGTAACTTCAATTGTGCTTATTATTTTTACTGATTATTAAAAAAAACCCAGTGAATTTGGTAAAGCACACCGTAACCTTCAAAATTCTCCTCCAAAAGGAGTCTAACATGCATGTTACGATCATAGTAGATTCCTTGACGGATATAACCACAGAGACAATTTTATTGTGTGAAAGCTAAAGAGCTAAAAGGCTTATTTTTCAATGCAGTAGATAACTGGTCAGTCAGTTAGTCAACAAGCATTTATTTATTAAGTTCTTACTATGTTCTTGGTGTTACTCTAGGTTCTGGGAATGCAAAGTGCCTTTAAGGAGCTTACACTCTATTGGGAGAAGTTGACACACACAAGGAAACTGAAAAGGAGGAGAGTATGGTGGAGAAAGTCCCAAGTGCAGCCTGGAGAGGAATTGGCCTCATGATTGGCCTCAGCAGTCTTAGTTAGGGGTTCTGGGAGGAGTTATACAAAGAGAGGGAGAACCCAGAGGAGATGAAGGTACTTCCAAAGTGTAAATTTTAGGACTAGAGTGAGCTTCCAGGATGAAGCGGTTCTGGGATACACACACATGTGCGTGCACACACACGCATGCACACATGTATGTATATATACACAAATCCGTATATGTGTATATATACACACATATGCATATCTGTCTCTATCTTCCTTCCTTCCTTTTTTTTCTTTCTTTCTTTCTTTCATTTTTCCTTCTTTCTCTTTTTCTCTTCCTTCCTTCCTATCTATCTCTCTATCTAATCTAGGAGAGGCACTAAATATGGACAAAGAGTTAGGACCAGTATCAAATAATAGGAAAAATGTGAGTTGGGAAAATACTTGAGAAATTAATTTGTGTAACAATCACAAACTGCTTCCTGGCACAAAGAGATTTTCCTCCTCCTCCCCCTTCTTCTTTTTCTTCTCCTCCTTCTCCTTCTTCCCTTTCTCCTCCTCTTCCTTTCTGGTTCTTCTACTTGTTGTTCTCTTCCTCACATAGTAGGAACTTCATAAATGTGTGTTCACTCTTGTTCCCTCCCCACGCTTCTTTTTCTTCTCCATTTTAAACATGCATAGAAAGGAGAATAATGCAAAAAAGACTAGAAAGGTAATTGTACGTAGATTGTGGAGTACTTAGATTATGGATTATTTTAAAATAATATTCCCCCCCACAATTACATGTAAAACAGTTTTAATGAATATTTAATTCATTTTCCTTTTAAGTTTTGAGTTCCAAATTCTATCCTTCCCTCCCTCTTCTGCCCCCTCCCTGAGAGGGTTATTAATCTGATATAGGTTAACATGTTCAATCATGTAAAAAATATTTCCATTTAGTCATTTTATGGAAGAAAATTCAAACAAGAAAAGAATGAGAGAAAGGAAGGAAGAAAGAAGTAAAAAAATAGTATGCTTCCATCTACATTCAGATGTCACCAATTCTTTCTCTGGAGATGGATAATATTTTTCATCATGAGTCCTTTGGAATTGTCGTGGATCATTGTATTGTTGAAAATAGCTAAGTCTTTCACAGTTGTTCATCATACAATACTGCTGTTACTGTGTGCAATGCTCTGCTTCTGCTCACTTCACGCTGCATCAGTTCATGTAAGTTTTTCCAGGTTTTTCTGTAACTATCCTGCTTGACATTTCTTATGGCACAGTAACAGTATTTAATCATAATCTTATATCATAATTTGTTCAACCATTCTCCAATTATTGGGTATCACCTCAATATCCAATTCTTAGCCACTCCAAAAAAGAGCTGATATAAATATTTTTGTATAAATCTGTCCTTCCCCCTCCCTCTGCCTTGCCTTAAAAAAAAAATCTCTTTGGGATACAAACCTAGTAGTGATATTGCTGGATCAAAGAGTATGCACAGTTGTATAGCCCTTTGGTCATAGTTCCGAATTGTAGAACAAGTGTTCTTAATTTTTTTTTGTATCATGGACACAAAAAGGAAGCTAGTTGGCTTAAAGGATAGAGTACTGGGCCTACAGTCAGGAAGACTTGAGTTGAAATCCAGCCTCAGATACTTACTAACTGTGTGACCCTGGGCAAGTCGCTTCTGTTTGCTTCAATTTCCTCCACTGTAAATGGGGATAGTAACAACAGTTATCTTGCAGTGTTGTTGTTGCATTTGGCACAATGTCTGACGCATAATTTCTGTTGCTTTTCCTTAATTCTCAAAGAATAGAGAAAGGTGATGCCATCACTTGCAAGGTTTAAGGTTTTTTTTAAGAAAGAATCCTAGCCTATAAACCCCAAGATATCTTTTGAGCTTTCAGCAATCAAAAATTGCATATATATTCCTTCGGGCAGAGAACCCCAACCAGTGGGTTGGGATGGGGTAGTATTGTACCCTATGTGGAAAGAGGAAGTGGGAAAGGAAAGAGAGGAGAGTCATGGGGAGGAGTTGCATTGCCCAACTGGAACCAGCCAGTTGGGGTCCCCAGTGGATAGCAACTATAGGTTATTATTTGTCCTTTATTCTTGAAGAGGACCATGACACCAGGAAGGTGATGCCCCGACTTGCAAGTGAATTGGATTTCAGTGAAGGAGGGCTGTACAAAGTCAGCAGTCTCATTTTCTGACACATAGTAGGCATTATATAAATGCTCATTCCCTTCTTCTGAATTTCTGAACTCCAATGGTAGTTTGCTTAAGTCTATGGACCCTTTATCAGAATGATGTTTTAAAATGCATGAAATAAAATCTACAGGATTATCAAAGAAATCAGTTATATTGATACATAATTTTCATTTTGTTAAAAAAAAAAAGTCACAGCCTCATGTTAAGAACCCTGGTTAGAGACATAGGAATTTACCAAATATTTTTGACCTGGATAATAACATACAATCATGCCTTCGCAAGATTATTTCAGAGGTTATATTAAAAACAGATTGTAGACGACAGGATCTGGAAGTTGGGAAACCAATCAGGAAGCTTTTACAGAGGTCCAAGCAGGCAATAGGTAATAAGGGTCTGAATCATACATTTCCAACCCCTTGAATAATTCTTTATGCATGTTAAGCACCTAACACATGTTTATTAATGAATCATGTTAGAATTGGAAGGAAACTTGCCTGGTGATCATCTAGTATTCCAACCTCTTCACTATATGGATGAGGTTATTGCATGTTAGAAAGTTGAATCTACTTGTTCAAATTTGTACAACTAATTATCAAAGTACTTTGTGGATCTCTAAATAACAGATGATTCTATACAACATTGTAATATATTATATGCCCCAGAAATGTGCTAAATACCAACACAAAACAAGTCCTAGATTAAATATGTCCAAGGGATTACCTACAAATTGATTAATTATTTATTTTTCAAAATATGAAGTCTTATTTGTAGGCCATGATGTGTAGATCTAGAGAATTCAACCTAAGGGTGACCTGGAATGTTCTTCTCCTGAAGGAAAAGGACTTTTAACCAATGATGCATGGGTTAACCTAAACTTCCTTAAATTTGAAAGAAGTTTGAGAAGGGGAAGACATTGTCACTTCTGGAGCCTGTCTAAGGCCCTGATTTCCAAAATGGGAATTTCTTCTTCCTATCTGTGAAGGCACAACTTTCCCATGAGTCACCAATCAGATAGCAGGGGCCCTCCTACCTAGGGTTAATTGGCATTTCATTTCAGTAGACTGCTTCAATTTTCTTTTAAAAATCTGCTCTGTGTAAGTAAAGGGAAAGCTTCATATTCAGTTAACTCTTCCTTTTCAAATCTTTATGTCTCAGGGAAGCTTAAAATCTTTTCACCTAAGCACCAAAAGCAGAAAATTGGGCATATTGCAGAAACTTTTCCAGTTTTTCCCTCCTAACTCTCACAGTTGGCAAGTCATCTTAAGAAGAAATAATTTAGGGGAAACTTTGTGCCTATTTCTCTCATGAACAAGTCTCAGGGGGCATGAGCTTCCCGTGGATTTCTCTCTCTTGCTTGTAATTTTTTCTTTGCCTTCTATGTCTGATAGCTAGCCAAAGTTACAGAGTAAACATGCTTGTCTAAAGATGGACAGCGTCAGCTGCAGCAGGAATGTTTACTGTGACGTCCCTAGAGGATTAGTGGCCTGCCCTCTGATTCTGCCTCTGATGGAAGGCAAGAATTCTTTCTGTTTAACTACAGATTGCTTGGGACCATGTTTCAATTTCGACTGATAGCATAGAAAATGTTCCTGGACTATCAGTCCTCGGTCTTTAAGTGCACAGAGCTGTGACTTCTGGGGCAAGCTGATTTGTCTTCTTGTTTAGGGTGACAGCTGCTAAACCAAGGAGGTAGCCAGGGTGTCTGGAGATTTTGACCGAGTCCCAGAGAGGTTAAAGCACAAAGTCCATTATTACTTTGTGAATTGGGCTGCGGGATTTGGAAATGAACATTGGAGCTAGAATCTGCAGATGAGGAAGTCTGCTATCTCCCAGCTTGTTGTGTCAATTTAGCTGTCAGTATCTCTGAAATATGCCAGGGGTTACATTATTCTTTTATGACTGCCAGAAAAAAAAGGACTGGCAGTTATGAAAGGCATGACAGCATTCTGGGCGCCATGGAATAAGTATTTAACTGGGCATACATTTTGACTCTTCTACCTCACCTAGGGGTGTAACCTCTGAACTTGGAGTCAGGAATACCTCAGACATATACTGGCTATGTGATGCTGGGCAAGCAAATAACCTCCCCATGCCCTGAGTTCCTCATCTGTAAAATGAAGGGGTGGGACTTCATGCCCTCTAAGGTTCATTCTAACTCTAAA
This sequence comes from Potorous gilbertii, assembly GCA_028658325.1. NCBI lineage: Eukaryota > Metazoa > Chordata > Mammalia > Diprotodontia > Potoroidae > Potorous > Potorous gilbertii. The sequence goes on along the minus strand of JAQQSK010002701.1, from coordinate 73,927 downwards.
TGTGCAATTGTATGATCTATGACCTCCTGAGGAAACCACTGGGAATAGGAAGGAATATATTGTTGAGATAGATCAATAAGTAAATGGATGGATGGACAGATATGACAGAGACAAAGAGACAGATGTGTAACATGGTTGCTCTGGCCCCACTCTCTCAGGGTTGGACATATCACTTTTTAATCTTCCTTGGCTGGTTGGGGATCTTTTCTCTTTGCCAAAAGCTCAAGACCCAACCAGCTGTGTTCCTTCCTATTTTTGAGGGCCAAATGACTAACATACAGTACCATTTAACCACTTAATATTCATTTCAAAGATACAGTCGTAACAAATGTACAAATACTTTCCTCTAGTACCTTGGATACACAATTTCCCTTACAACATATCAATCTCTGGATGTATGGGGTATCAGGCCTACAATTAGGCTCTCTTCCTAAATAGCAATACAACTATCAAATTCAAGTCCAAAGCCAGAGAGACGAGAGAGAGGGAGAAAGACAAAGAGAGAGATTATTAAGTGCTTACTATATGCTAAGAACTGAGTGGATATACAAATACAAGTAAGCAAGACAGTGGACAGCCAAGTGGCACAATGGATAGAGCATGGGGCCTGGAGTCAGGAAGATCTGAATTCAGTTTCAGCCTCAGATACTTACTAGCTGTGTGACCCTGGGCCAGTTAGTTAACCCTGTTTGCCTCAGTTGCTCTTCTGTAAAATGGGCTAGAAAAGGAAACGGTAAACTACTCCAGTGTCTTTGCCAAGAAAACTCCAAATAGGTCACAAAGAATTGGACATGATTGAAACGTCTCAATAACAAGGAAGTTGGTGCCTGCCATTAAGGATCTTTTATTTTCATTAAAGGAAGTCAACATGTAATGGGGGACTTGAACAGCTGAGGGAGTAGAAGCAACAGTACAGCTAGGATATTAATGGAGACCTGGTTCTAGGCAAGATAAGAAGAAAGCTTGCCATGAGATCCCAGTGTGGTTCCAGGGGTCCAAGGTTCCTGTAGGGGAGGTGGAGATAACTGGTCACTAATTCCAAATGTAGAAGGCATGTCATGGAGATGGTCAAGGCATTCATGAGAATTATTAGTGTAAATTTTACAACAGATCTGGAATTGTGTGATCTTGGCCTCTTTGAGACTGTTTATTTACCTGTAAAATGGGGATATTAATGCCCATAGCACCTGTTTCATAGTGTTGTTCTGAGATACAAATGAGATTATATATGTAAAGTGCTTTGTAAAATTTAAGGTACTGCATAATTGCTAATAATTGTTATTGTTTTGGGGACTTTGGGGGGATCTGACTTGTGATTTGTTGTTAGTAGTAGTTCTCTGCAACTTAGATAGTTGCCTATAGCTAGGAGAAGTTGCTACTCGCTCAAGGACACATAATCAGTATGTGTAGGAGGTGGAACTTTAATCTAGGACTTCCCAACTTTTTAGACCCCAGTTGCCATCTACTCCATCATGCCGTTTGTCTTTGCCATCATCATCATCATCATCATCATCCTCATCATCATCATTACAGAATGACATGCTTCAGAACAAGTAATAATTGTGTTTAACTCTTGCCACTGGTATATATTGGCTTTGAGACTCTGGGAGAATCACTAAACTTCTCAGTTTTACTAGTCAGCTTTCTAAGAGTAGATGCAGAATAGATGCCCACTTTAAATGGTCAAGAGAGCTTTCTCACCTATGCTATCATGTGCCTGGATATTTCTGTCCTCCCTCAAAATTATTATTTACATGAAAAGCCAATATAACTCTATGTACTGATATTATACATTTAGGGCAGGGAAGGGGAACCTGTGGCCTTGACACCACATGTGGCCCTCTAGGTCCTCAAATGTGGCCCTTTGACTGAATCCATCAAAGAACTCTAGAGGATGCTGATGTGTTCTCAAGGTCACATTAATGAGAGTTAAACATCTTCCCCACTCATTAATGGGTCTGCCCATTAAGGGAAGTTTGATTAGGGGAGATTTGTTTTGCATGAAGGCCCACATCTTTTCTTAATTTCTAATGAAGTACTTGTTCTTAAGGGTTGTGATGCCTTCTGGCTCTGAAAAGTGTATATATACTCTGAGGTGAGGTTTTGTTTGGTGCTTACTTATTGGAAGTCTTCATTTGGCCACATGAGACTCTGGGTAGCCACTAAGGAGCCACCTAACTTTGAAAACTGGAGCTTCCCTCTCTGGTAACTATGTGTGTATGGTCAGACAGTTGGATCTGTCTGTTGATCTGTATGTATGTATATGTCTTGCTTGTGGTCAGACATTTGGAAGCCCTGTCTGTTGGTTTTTATTTCTTTCTTTATACTTTCTCTGAAGTTCAGGGTGCTGACTTTTTCCCCTGAACTAAGTGACTCATGTATATGTTTGATTAAAGTAGATTGTTGTCCCCTCAAAAGTTGATTTCCTTTTAGAAAAGCAGATCTAAGAACCTATATAGTAGGCTCTCCTGTGTATGTTGGGGAACTTGCTGTTACAGTTCCCCACCCTTGATTTAGGGAAACCATTTCTCTTTTAAGAAGACAGCATGATTAAATGAAAAGGGCATTGGTGTTTGGAAGCAAGTGACCTAGTTTGAATTCTGTCTCTGCCAACCTGTGGTCTTGGTAAGTCACTTTACCTCTCTGGATCTCAGTTTCCAAATCTGTAAAATGAGAGGATTAGAGCAGGTGACCTTTAAGGTCAATTCAGATCTAGATCTATGTTGTGAGACCTTAGACAAGCCTCTTAATCTTGCTGAGTACATTTTTTCATTCATTAAAAGAGGGAATTGGATTAGATAACCACTGAGATCTTTTCTAGGTTTAGTATTTTGTGATTGTATGTATCTAAAACCTCAGGATCCAGGTTTTTTTTTTTTTTTTATAAGTTATGAGTTCTGCTGTGCTGGAGTGTGTTGGGAGCCTATAGTCTACTTTATCATGATCATTAAGATAAATGCAGATTCTGCAAATTCTGTTCTAGAAATTATTTTAATAAAAAGGGCTACATCTTATAAACTCTCAAGTGGGAAAAATCCATAGTTGCAAGCATTCTCAAAGCTCTCTTAGTGAGTGGCCAACTAATGAAAGATTTCCTCATGTAGCAGCAAGTGGTCTCTCATAATTTTAAAAATTACAGAAGAAAGTGTTTCTTGTTCTACTGAAAGCTCTTTTCTGTATCTTATTGGTTTTTTCAAATAATTTTTTTTTTTGGTGTGGCACGGTACCAAAGGGAAGAAAAAAACCCCACCAAATAAACCAATAGACTCATAAGAAGAAAACAGAACACTTATCTAAAGGCAAAGTTTATGTTTTAAGTAGTTTGGTAGTTACCAAAGTCTAAGTTGTGTTTATTTATAACAATCATCAACTAATATTTTGAAATTCTCTTTTACATGCAGTTGGCATCTTTCATTAGAAAAATTATATTTGTCACATGAAAACAAGGTAGCATTTAATACAAATTTTCCAGACTTGGTATTGGATTTGTATATAGGTCACATTTCTCAACATAGCAGTTTGAATTTGCTTTGGATTGCTGAGAGAAGCAAGTCAGCATTGAATACAATAGCTAAGGTATCACTCCAGTTGGGCAAGACAGGAGACTTTAGTTCAAATAATTACCTCCTCCCAAACACACACACACACACACACACACACACACACACACACATCAGCTGTCTGTAGGTCTTTTCTTCTTAGGAACAGCCATTTGGAATACAGAGTTAGTTTCACCTTATAAGCTCAAAAAGTTTCAAAGACTAGTGAAAATTTGTTTTAGTTCTTTCAAGTAAAGAAGTGAGGACCTGAAAATGTAGTCACATTATTTCCTTGCTATCGTTTCTTTCTCAAAGGTAGATTTAAATGAAAATACAAGGTAAGATGATTTTTCTGGCCTGTACATCATGAGTTCTGACAGTATAGTAGAATAGCCATGTCCATTTGTAATTAGAAGGTTCACCCACGCTGAATAAACTAGAAAGTCATGCTTGAATAAGTCCATATACTTTTATTAAGGGCATTAAGTGTTACAGGGCAGGTAGATTGTGTGATGGACCAAGTGCTGGGTCTGGAGTAGGAAGACCTGAGTTCAAATACAGCTTTAGACACTTAGTAGCTGTGTGATTCTGGACAAGTAACTTAACACTGTTTACCTCAGTTTCCTCATCTGTAAAGTGAGCTGGAGAAGGAAATGGCAAACTGCTTCCGTATCTTTGCAAAGAAAATCTCAAAAGGCATTGTAAAGAAGTAACAACGACCGAACAACTATGTGATAGATACTATCCTTGATGCTGGGGATTCGAAACTTTTTTTTTTTAAAGTCTGCTTTCAAGGGAATTACACTCCACCAGGAAAGACAACACGTACAAATATATGTATTTACAGAAACAGTCAAAATAAATACAAAGTAATTTTTGAGGGATGGATATTAGCAGCTTGGTGGGGGAGGGAAGATCAAGGGAAGGCTTCATTTAGAAGACAGAACTTGAGCTAACTTGTAAAGGAAAGTAGGAGTCCTAAGAAGGGGAGGTTCATTCCAGGCAAGGGAGACAGCATTTAAAGGAAATAAGACAGTATGGCACAGTTAAAATAATGTTGGCTCTAACATCAGAGGACCTAAGTTCAAATGTTGCTACTGACAATTGCTACCTCTATGACCTTGGGCACTTCACCTCACTTTCCTTATCCCATGACAGTAACATGTAGGGGATGAAATTTTCAAACAGGAAGGCTCTGTTTTCAAAACTGACCTAAGGCACAAAAATACCTCCATTTGGTTCAGTACAATGATATCTATCATTAGAGAAAACGAGGGGACATACCTCCAGGGACACCACACCTTCCAGGTCCTGACTCTTTCAAAAAAAAGTTAAAGTTTTTTGACTTTGCTTTTGAGTTTGACTCTGAAGGTCTTTGGATGGCAGTTATGATGAGTTTATAGTTTAAGAGGATGGTTTTAAAACAACATTTTAGTTCAGCTGGCAAATAGAATTTGAGCCTTGTTGGCTGCACTCCTCTCCCCTTCCCCAATCATTTTAAATATAGATATTAATCTTTGGGGCTGCTTGAATTTCCTCTGGGATTTATCACTTACCAGTTTTCTAGTGATGACAGATTATAATGACAGTGAGGAAACAATAACTTGATGAAGTTATATTGTAAGAAAAGAAGAAAAACAAACTGCAAAAGTACAGGATTGGATAGATCTGGTATAAGAAAAAAATGATCAGTAACTCCATAAAATTTTTCATAATTTTTACTAATCAGAAATGAAAATGAAAGAAATTCTGAGATTCTATTAAATTCTTAACAGATCATTAAATAAAATAAAAGACAACAAAAATCCAATGTTGGAATGGCTTGGTTAAAATAGACAAGCTATTACATGACTCTTTGGAGATGTGAATTAAGTTCACTTTTTGGAGAAAGCAATATGGAATTATATAATAGGAGTTTCCAAATGGATGCACCCTTTAATTCAGTAGTCTAACCACTAGAGCTATTCCCCAGGGAAAATATTGACAGGCAAAAAAAAAATCTTGATAAAAAATATTCTTAGCAGCACTGTTTGTAATAGTAAAAAACTGTAAATCAGGTAGGTGTACAATGATTGGAGATTGAACAAATTATGATATATAAATATAATAAGTAATAAATAACATAAGATGTAATGAATTTGAAAAATTCAAAGAAATATGGAAAGACTAATATGAAGTGATGGGGAGTGAAGAGAGCAGAACTGAAAGAGCTGTATGCATATTAATCATAACTGTGTAGTTAAGGACTATAGTAACACCAATGCATATAAGCAGTTAGGTGGTACAATAGTTAGAGTGATAGACCTGGATTAAGTAAGATCTGATTTTGAATCTGGCTGTAGACACTAGTTGTGAGGCCCTGAGCAAGTCACTTAACCTCTCTCTGACTCAGTTTCCTTAACTGTAAAATGAAGGTGATAATAGCATCCACCTCCCAGGGTTATTGTGACGATGAAATGAAATAATATTTATAAAGCACCTTGCAAATCTCAAAGTACTATATAAATGCTAGCTATTATTATTACAAATTATATACACAGAAAATGTGAAAAGGTTGACACAGATAAAGTCAATGCAAGTGCTGCTATGTTGAAGCGAATAGACATCTTTTGGGATTGGGCTAATAACATATTAAGAATGGAAGTTTGCTGATGGAAAGACAATCATTTATTGTCATTGTTCAGTTATCATTCAGTTGACTCCAGTTCTTTGTGACCCCACTTGTTTGTTTTTTTGCAAAGGTACTATTTCCTTCTCTAGATCATTTTTACAGATGAGGAAACTGAGGCAAACAGGGTTAAATGACTTGCCCAGGGTCACACAGCTAGTTAAGTGTCTGAGGCCAGATTTGAACTCTTCCTGCCTCCAGGCTCAGCAGTCTATTCATCGTACCACCTGTTTGTCCACTAGTCGCTCATACCCTCGTGTTTTTTTGTTTCATCTAATATGTTTATTTAAAGCTTTTTAAAAATTGCTTTATGAACAGGAATAAAAGACACCATCAAAGAATTGTACAGCAGGAAGAAAAGATGTTCTAATCTCATGGCAAAAGTGAGGGATTATAGGTGGACAGCCAGAGTGCTTTGCTAGGCACTAAGAAATGTCAGGAGAAAACAGCCAAGATTCCTATCACATTGGGTAGGCCCCTGTAGCTAACTTTTGGGAGAACATGGATGACACTTTCACAGGATGGATGGGCAAGGATGGGTGGTAATTTGCATCATCAGAGGGAACTCCTCAATCCATAAGTATCTGAAATTATTGAAGTATCTGAAATGTTCTTATTTTAATACTTGTATTTGTCAGTGGAAGTTAAAATGAAACATATAAAAGTTAAAATCAGAGTTCTTAATGAATAACAAGCAGGTGATTGAACTAATTCCCATTAGATGACTTACACAGTGATCTCTTTGCAGCTATGGGAGACTGGTTCAAATCCTAACTCTGCCAACTGTATGACCTTGGAATATCACTCAACAATTTCCTCAATTAAAAAATAAAAAGACTGAACCATGTGATCATTCAGGTTCCTTCTAGTTATAAAACAGAGGGACATATGAGCTCCTTGAATACCATTAGATCTATTAATTGACTTCATACTCCTGTTTTTTAAGTCCTAATTTTGACTAACTGGAGGGCATGGGAGCCGATCTTGCATGTTCATCCCTTGGATTGTCAGAGGCTCTTTTCCCTGAACCAGACTTACAAATCCTCTTTGGTTTCTTTGTTAACATCCTATAACAACAAGTAAAGTAGGATTTTTTGCTGTTTTTGCTTTAGTCCAATCAAGAAGTATAATACCTTTATTTGAATGTAACTGAAGAGGATTTTTCCCACCCCACTGGGCCTGGGAAGGTTTGTAAGAAAGTCCATCCTTTTGTTAGTTAGGCACTAATTCGCAAGGGATGTGATACCCTCTGATTCTAAAAAGAATATAAAGACTCTGAGAGAGAATCTTTACTTTTGGGCTTAGTTTTGGTAAGAAGGTTTGAGAGCCAGAGGAGGACTCTAGGAAGCCACTAAGGACCCCAGCTTTGAGAATCCAGATGTTGTGCTTCCCTCTCTGGTAATTATGGTCAGACAGAGGAAATTATGTCTATTGATAATTTTGGAGTTCAGGGCATTTACTCCCCTGAACTAGGTGAATGATATATGTGCTTGACTAAAGGACTGATAACATGTGTTTGATTAAAGTAATTGTTAACACCTTAAAAGTTTCCTTTCCTTTTAGGAATGCAGATCTAAGAATCTATGATAGCAGGTGCCTCCCCATGTATGTTGATGTGCTTACTGATGCACATCCCTGAGAAATGAATAGGAATGAAGTCATCTTACCCTTTGGCCTGATGATTTTGATGGCCATCTCTCCTGGTCCCAGTGTACTCTCTGAGACTCCTGTAGCTTAGTCATTCCTACAAGATCACCAACCTTTTATCATCAGATAAAAGTGTAAAGAAAAATATGAGTTTCCTATTCCAGCAACAATCTGTTATAGAGCTGTGAATTTTTTTAGCTCTTTATTCTGGAGAATTTCCCCCAATTCCCTAAATGTCAAATACCTGATTTTACACTACATATGACAGCCACATCAATGCTGGCAGTTGAGAAATCTGTAATACTAACTTCATACTGTTTAGTACAGCAATGGGTGTGGTTCCTACTAAGGAATTTGGAGCCATGCTAAAGAGAGTACCTCCTTCTGCCTCTGGATCTAATATCAACTTGCTGTACTTATCACCATGAAATAGAGTCCTGGTTTATTTCTTCCTAACTACTTCACTTGTAAAATCTTCAGTCCTATCATCATGATGTGGAATGAGTATTAAATCAGAGCTGCCTGGCAACAGAGATTGAACAAGAGTTCAAAACACTCCCAAAAGATTTTTATTTAAAAAATTATTTATTTTATTCTGAACTTAAGAAATGAAACAAACATTTCCATCACATAAAAATTGTCTGAAAACTAAACTAAGTAAATAATCTTCAAGTGAAATCTTTAAACCAGTTATGGGTGGTGGACACTGTTAAGACCAGGTTTTATTTACTCTTTAAAATTTTTTTATTCCCTTTTAGTCAGTTTCATCCCCAAATCTTTGGTTTGCTGGAAGGACAGGCAGGATTTGTTACTCTTTGATTACTTTTTTTTTTCTTAAAAATTGTCACAGAATTTAACTAAGAACTTTGAAAATGTTAGATCTTTTCAAATAATGAATTCCACTTCTTGGACCCCAATCTTTTTCTCTGCAGGAGAGCCAGGGGTAATGAAGTACCATCTACATCCATTTGGTCAGTTGCCAACTCCATTCCAAGTAATGAAGGAAACTGAAAAAAGAAAACAAAACATTTCTAAATAGTATTTGGAAAATCTTAATAGGAAAAAAAACAGTCAGCTCCTTAATGGAGTTAATGTTTCTAACTTCTTTCCTCCTACTTTTTATCCTTGAAGTGCTAATTTTTATTTATTGAAGTCTCAGCATTTAGAGGCAAAAGAACTCTTGACTTGGAAGTCAAATTCTATCTCTGAAATACACTAGCTGTGTGACTATAGGCAAATCACTTAGGCTTCTGGGCCATACCCTAATCTCTAAAATAGGAATAACAAATAGAATCTTCTTCAAGTGTTGTTGTGAGGTCCCAGTAAGATAACTTTTGTAAAGTGCTTTGGAAAGCCCTAAAATGCTATATAGCTATCAGCCATATTCCCAACTCAACTTGGTATTGGAGTGATTCTGGCTTCTTGTTTAGTAGTTTTCAGTATTTTTTTAGTTGTCTTTGGTTCTTCTTGACCCCATTTGGGCTTTCTTGGCAAAAATACTGGAGTGGTTTGACATCTTCTCCGGTTCATTTTACAAATGAGGAAACTGAGGCAAACAGGACTAAATGACTTGCCCAGGGTCACATAGCTAGTCAGTGTCTGATAGGTCTCCCTGACTCTAGGTCCAGCACTCTATCCACTATACCACTTATTTGCCACATTTAGCATATGTCAATTACTTCTGTCCTCCTAATTGTTTCATTTGTATTCTACAGTCAATTCTATTATCTCTACTCTCTACTATTTATGATCTCTTTGGAGTCATGGTTATCCCTAGAAGAAAATCTCTTTTCCTTGGGTTAGGTAACTTAACCTGTTAGAAAATTTCCCCTACTGGAGAGTTGGCTTTGATACCAAATGACATTTATTATCTAAGGCCAGCTGCATGACTTTTCTTCAGTGTACTGTTTGTGAGGTTTGTACATCTATAAATGGAAACACTAGCTAACCAGAAATTATCGCCAGGGCTTTCTGATAGTGTCCTCTCTGACAACTTGAAATATCCTGCAACATCTACCATGTAGACATATTAAATCTTTTCTGCCTGGGTTCTGAATCAATCTCTCTCTCTCTCTCTCTCTCTCTCTCTCTCTCTCTCTCTCTCTCTCTCTCCTTTCTCCTTTCTCCTCTGTCTCCATGGATCTGGGCAATCATGAAAAAACAGATTCTATAAACAAGAACTTAAAGGAGAAATTGACGGTAAGACTTCTAGAAGTTTAACTGGAAAATGATTGTAAACTCGTCAAAAGGAATGACATGAAGACAGTTGTTATAGCCTGGAAAAAGTTTGCCTCTGTTTCCACGTTTGGTTTTTTATTTTATTTTGTTTGACTAGCCAGTGACCTTGAAGTTAGTATGATTTCGGTGAGCTTTGTCAAAAAGAATTATAATAGAATTATTATCGAAGTTTCAACCAAAAAATGTGAGCAAAACTAGTTTTGTGAAATGTCTTGATAATCTTGATAATCAGCATCCATTATAAAAGTACATCTTTTGTTGAGTTTGCGTAGTGAACTTTAATCCAGGTCTTGGAAGTTTATTTTACATGCATACCATGATGGCATTAAACTCAAAATGATTTCATAGTCAGGTATCTTGGGAAAGTTGGAAGCAATTCATGGAAAATATATGGATATGATATTCATTTTTCAAGTTAAAGAATTTCTAGGCTAGATCTAGAGCTTGCTTCCACAAAGATTATTTCTTTCTTGTTGTGATGGAATGTACCTATTTTTTTTTGTCCTGAAGACTCAGAAATGAAATGTCAAGGACTTATGACAGTCACAAGCATTGATTCCCATCTAAAACATATTGGATTTTGAGTTGAAGTGTGTTGCAGATTACTGATGTATTTCTTTCAGCTTGCTTTTGTTTTTTATCCATAAGCTCATGGAGAATCCAAGGTGGGAACTATAATATAAACATTGGGAAAACAAGTCTGAGGAAGAGGTATATTAGTGATAATAGGAATCCATATGATGGGATGTAAAAATATGTTCATGGCAATCACACCTTGGTTACTTGAAATTTTTAGAGGATGAGTTTTTTTCTGAATAGCTTTTTTTTTCACTGAAATTTTTCCTTTTCAGTCATGAATGCATTTTTTTATTTTGAACCATTTTGGAGAGAAATCTTTCTAAAATATAATATATAACATGTATCTTAACATACATTTATATTCAAATTCAAGAAATTTCAAATAATAAAATTATAGATTAGAGACCTTAAAGGTCAATTTAATTCTATCCCTTTATTTTATAGATTAAGAAAATGTTGAGAGAGATTAAGTGACTTGCCCAGATTCACACTGAAAAAGAATTTGAATCCAAGTACTCCCCTTCCAAATTCAGCAAGCTTTAAGGTACTGAGGATACACAGATGAAACATAGTGCAATTCCTGCCCCGAGAAGTTTACAGTCAAATATTGACTATCATTAAGACTTTTTCTAAGTAGTCATAAGCAACATAGGTCCACAGATTGAGAGCTGTAAGGGACCCTTAGAGGTCATTTAGTGCAAACTCATTTTACAGATAGAAAAACTAAGGACGAGAAAGGTAAATGACTTGGTCAAGGTCATACAAGCATTACGGTATGGCAGAGTGATGCCATGAGGATCTACTGAGGTATATAAGCCTGTTTTCGCTATAATGATCTCAAATTACTGGCTTATTTTCATTTTCTTTGTATTATTTTTCTATTTCTTTCCTTAATGTCAAGTATCAGTTTTCTTTGTCATCAGCCTGCATGGCTACAATCACCTATCTGTCTCCCTCTTTCTCAAGCATTGTCTTTCTTTATTATTTCTCTTTGTTGCCCTCCTCTTTTCCCTAAACTACCTGGTATTAATCCTTTATATACTTATATATGTGTCCGGTATCTCTGATAGAAGGGAAACTCCTTAAGACCAAGGACTATGTCATGTTTATTTTTGTATCTCCGTAAGCAGTGCCTAGCACACAGTAGGCACTTAATAAATGCTTATTGATTGGTTTCTAATTGACTTTTCAAAATATTTGGTAGACTTAGAAAACAAATAATAAAATCAAATTTGGTAACCAATAAGAATTATGTGCTAAATAAACATAAATTACCTTTGAATGGGGCAAGAAGGGAGAGTTTCCTGGGAGTTAGTGTGTGGATTTTGTAACACCTATTTTGGCTTGACCGATTTAATTTTTAGGTTCATTTTCTGATTATTAGCTGTATTCTAGACAGGCATGTTGCTGGATGGTGAATTACCTGTAGTTAGATGAAGTCATACTAAATGGTAGTTTTATTCTTGACAGAGGGAGTGGTATAGTTTTTTAATTAGTACTTCAGTCAATAGGATTCTTTTTTTTAATGTTAGACATGGAAGCAACTTAGAAATAATTTAGTCTAATCATTTAGAAGATGAGGAAACTGAGGCCACCAAAGTTAAGTGATTTGTGAAGGTCACCTTTATTTGTTCATATTACAACCAAGAGCTGTTGGTATCTCCATGCTCTTTTTTCCATATGGTGGGAAGAAGTCTACTCAATACTTGCGTGACTTTGGGTAAGCCACTTATCTTCTCCGGGACTCAGTTTGTCCAGATATGGATTGAAGAGGTTGAATTTATAGCTCTAACTAGAGGCAGCTAAGCAATATTGTGGGTAAGATTGCTGGAGTTGGAGGCAGGAAGATCTGAATTAAAATTACTAGCTGTGTGATCCTAGGAAAGTGGTTTAGCCTTTTCCAGCCTCAGTCTTGTCACCTGTGAAAAGGGGATGATAAGAGCACCTACCTTACAGGGCTGTTGTGAGAGTCAAATGAGATAACATAATACACAACACCTTTCCAACCTGACAACGCTGTATAGATAATTGCTATTATTATTGTAAGTAAGGTTATGATTTTTACAATGTCTTAGATCTTTTCTAACCCTAAATACTATGTCATACACTGTCAAATACTTAAGAAATGATATCTTTTCTTTCAATTATTACCTTAAGATCTCTAATCATTGAAGAAAATGAGACCAAGTTAAAGGAGTGATGGTAGCACTACCCATACGTGATGAATATGATGGTCTTCAGTATGTTGCTGTTAATTTTGGACATCTTCTGATGAGTGCTGGTCACCACAGCTGCGTTGATCATTTGGCTCTCTCCGTCAATTACTACCATAGTGGAAATGAGTGGATCAACCGTGCTTGGTCTTTGTGGCATAACAGCAGGAAAAATGTGCCTTTGAGAGCAAAGACTTTTTAATAGAAATTTTTACAAATGCGTGCAGTTGCAGAAAGGAAAATGGAAAAAAATAATTGGAAAAGAAAAGGCATGTTATCATTCATTCTATTGATCAAGCGTTTTAAAAGTACCTACTCTGTACAAGGCACTCTGCTAGATAAAGGGGATACCAAGGCATGATAGGAGAGAAAGACAAGTATATAATTAACTGTGATACAAAGGCTAGTGTATTGAGTGTTAGTCAGACAACAACCATTTATTAAGTGTTTACTATACACCTGTCACTCTGCTAAGCCCTGGGAATACAAATCCAAACCAAAACAACAAAAGAAACACAAAAAACAGTTCCAATCTTTAAAGACCTTACATTCTAATGGAGGAAAATGACATATAAAAAGAGGCTGAAAGGGAAAGTTGTAGTTAGGAGGCTTAATGAAGGCATCAGCATCACAGTCTGGTGAGAGATAAAGAGACGGCTGGTCTGGGCACTCTCCTTAAATAAAGGTTCTGAGAGGAGCTATCCAGTCAGAAGAAAGGACCAAAGAGGTTGACAGATACGTCAATCGTGTGAATTCTAGGGCTGAAGTGATCTTAGAGGATGAAGAATTTTCTGGAGAATAATGGAAACATCCAGATTACAGCCTTGTGAGAAATGTTGTTGTGTGAAAAGGAAAAATCTGGGTGAAGTATATGGAGATATTTGAGGCCAGAGAGACAGTTTTCATTTTCATTTTTTTGAGGGGGAAGAAGAATAGTCAGGAAAGATTTCGTATAGAAAGTGGCACCTCAACTGATCCTTGAAGGGTTGAAAAAGTTTCAGCGGAGACAAGGGAACCCATTGGAGAGCAGTTCTGTAGAAATAGAATCAAAAGGGTTGGACACTATGTAGGTAAGGGAAGGGAAAGGAGAGAATCAAAGATGGCTCCAAGGCTAAAAGCCTAGGGCAGGGGTAGAGAACCTGCCCATGTGGCTCTCTAGGTCCTCAAGTGGTCTGAATATGAACTATTCAGTCAAAGGGTCACATGGTCTGAACACAAACATGAACATGGTCTGAAATGACATTACATTTTAAAACTAACTCACTATGCTACCAGAAGGGATCTTTATGTATAGTTTAGTGGTCCTCATTTCTATTTGAGTTTGATGCTACTGATCTATTCTGTTCCCCTCATTTTATAGATCAGGAAAGTGAGGTACAGAGAGGTTAAACAATTTGCCCAGAGTCACATAAGAAATATGTGAAGTGAGATATATTTCTTGATCTCTGGTCCAATGTCCTATCCACTAATGTCAGATCTGCCCGATGCCAAAATCATGTCTTTATACACTATGGAATAAATATCTGGTCACTGGACCCAGATGGCTGATGAGGGGAAAATGAAGTTGGTGACCTTGCACAGCCCTCCTTCACTCAAAGTGTAAGTCATGTCATCATTTCTTTAATGTCATGGTTTTCTTTGAAAAGGAAGGATGAACACAGACTGACAGACTGCACTGCTATTGCTGCTTCTGCTGCTTTAAAACACACACACACAACACATACACATACACATACACACAAACAAAACAAAACAAAATAATAAACACCAAACTATGGGGTAGGAGAATTAATGTAACGTATCTTATTTAAAATGAACATTACATACCTTCTAAGGAGATTTTATCATGAAGATTCTCATCATATATATCTCATATTAATGGGAAGTACCATAATGGTTAGTGTTGGCAAAGTTCTCTAAAATGATTAAGATTAGTTCAGCTTTGCAAATAAGTAGGAAGTTAGTTTGCAGAGTTTTATTAGTGTACAGCTCACCCTTTCACCTCCTAACAGTTACTCATGTATGTCTTGCATACAACAATAATATAATTTCATATAATATATACAGATATATAGCAATATTAGTAAGTACTAAATGACATCATTACTACTCACCTCAGTATAAATTGTTACTCACATGGAGTATGTGGGTGATGTCTTGCAAATAGTTGACTAATTTTTAGTTATTTGCTGAATTTCTTGCTCATCGGTATTTAAAGATATTTCTTTTTTAAAAGAAAATTGTGATACTGAATCATCACACTCAGTAATACATGTTCTAAACCCTTTCACTCATGAGTAGTTCCAATATATTTGAGATGTCATCCATTCAGGTGCTCCCTTCAAAGGTGTGGACCAAATTTAACTCTACATCGATTGCCATCCTATACTCCAATTTGTCAATATATTTTCTAAAATATGTAACTATACAGATACATCCTAACTGTATGACCCTGGACAAGTCACTTAACTTTGTTTGCCTCAGTTTCCTCATCTATAAAATGAGCTAGAGAAGGAAATGGCAAGCTACTTTAGTATTTTGGACAAGAAAACCCCAAATGGGATCATGCAGAATCAGACTCTGTTGAACTAGTGTCTGAAAAACTATTGAAAAACAATTCAATACAATTTAACAGACACACATTAAATCCAGATATGTACAGGAAATTCTTCTAAGGCACTGGGAAGAAAATGGCTTCTAGGAACTTAAATTTCATATGGTTTGTTTGTTGTCTAACAAGTTAGCCATTCCTCCTAACTTCACTTCATCTTTAAATTTCATGTGTTTGCCATCTATGTCTTTAGTCAAATCAATGAAAAAAAATTAAATAGAAGGCCAGGAACAGAGCCTTGGGGCACTTCATCAGCTATCTCTCTCCGCTACCCCCCTGACTATTGACTCATCAAGCTCTCAGTTTCCTAGTTCCTTCTTTTTTCAGATGAACCACTTTATTGCCACAGTGCCGTTTCTCTTCATCTTGTACCCGTGCAATTGATTGTGTGAACCCCCGGGGAAGCCTTTACATTTATCCCTATAACATTGAATCCCAATACAGATCCTCCATATGCCCCCTGCTTTGTTTCCCCTTCCACATTCCCAGCACACTCTGAACATAGCAGGTAATCAACTAATAGCTGTTTCATTGCTTTCTTTCTTCACCTGTCAGCTTGTAACATGTTTGTAGCTATGGGATTTTAAAGGGAAATTTTCTTTGTTTGATAGGCCTTGCCTTGCCCAGTCCTCTAGACCAATGAAAAGAAAGTTAGGGGAAATCATATGGTCTTTCCCTGTGACCTGTCAGCATGATCAGTGTTCTGTTCTCATTGGGGGTGACTTTGCTTGGTGTTAACTGAAAAACTTATTACAGTGCATAATGCAAAGACTTGTTTGCCTGAGGGGGGTTGAGCTGAATGGAATATATAATGCAGTGGTGCCATGACCTCTACATTTAATTTCAGGCAGAGTCTGACTTGGGTCTGCTTAAATTTGGTTCTGGGGACTTGAGAGTTTTCTCATCTCTTGCCAATCTCCAGGGATAATTGCAGTGAAATAAAATTATCTTGCTAGAAATCCAAAGAAGCCATTCAATACAATTCAACAGATATAGAGGCACCTAGGTGGCAGAATAAATAAAATACTGGACCAATAATCAAATTTGATCTTGGACAGTAACTAGCTATGTGACTCTGGGCAAGTTGCTTAACCTCTGTTTGCCTCAGTTTCCCCAACTGTAAAATGAGAGTACTAATAGTTCTTATTAGGATTTTTTGGGAGGATCCTCTGCTTAGCACAACACCTGGCACATTAATGGGTGCTATCTAAATGCTTAGTTCCTATTCTCATTTATTAAGCTCCATGGATAGGAAGAGAGAATGAGCTCTGCTCTCAAGGAGCACAGAAACATAATGCATGCATTTGTGCATTAGAATATGTACGCAAGTATGGAAATATGAAGTATATACAATTTAAATAGCTCATTTACATAATAGCTCAATTGTATGATAGTGCATTTTATATATCATAATATTATATATCACAATAATATATCATTAAATAATAGCTCAAAATAACTCACTTACATAACTAGTATTTATATAGAGATTTAAGGTTTGCAAAATGCTTTATATATATTATTTCATTTGTTCTCCACAATACTTCTTGAGAGCCGGCGATGGAATATCTCTCCCAAACACTCCTTTCTCTTCTATGATAATACTGCCATCCTGAAGTAGGTCCTCATCACTTCACACTTGACCTATCGAAATAGACTGCTGGTGGGTCTTCCTGCCTCAAGTCTTTCACCACTCCAATCCAATTTCCACCAGAATGATTTTTCTAAAGTACAAGTCCAAATACTTCAACTCACTCCCACCTCATTCCCATTTAATAAACTCCCTCTAGCCTCTAGAATTGAATAAAAAAACTTCTGGTTGAAAGTCCTTCATAACCTAATCTCTACCTACCTTCACAGTCTTCTTACATCTTACTTCTCCACATGTCCTCTGTGATCCAATGACATTGGAGCATCATCCAATGGATATTTCATGTATAAAACACTCACACTCTTAACTTTAGACACTTTCTCTGGTTGTCCCCCATGATTAGAATCTTCTCCCTCCTCATCTCTGCCTCCTGGCTTCCCTGGTTTCCTTCAAGCCTCAATCACAGCATCTCACATGTATACCAAGATAAGGTCAAAATGGGTACATGATTTACACATAAAGGGTGATATCATAAGCAAATTAGAAGAGTACAGAATAGCTTACCTGTCAAATCTATGGATAAGGGAAGAATTTAGGACCAAACAAGATATAGAGAGTATTATAAAATGTAAAATAGACAATTTTGATTATATGAAATTAAAATTTTTGCAGAAACAAAACCAATGCAACCAAAATTAGAATAGAAAGCAGAGAATGGTGTGGAAGGGAATGTTTTGTAGAAAATATCTCTAAAAAATCTCTCCTAAAGGAAAACTTTCCCAACTCTTCTTAATTCCAGTGCCTTCTCTTTCTTATTTCTTATCCATTCTGTATGTAGCTTGTTTGTACATATTTGTTTGCTTCTCATCTTCCCCATTAGATTCAGAGTTCCTTTGAGGGTTGAAACTGTCTTTCAACTCTTTTTATATCCTCAGAGCTTAGCACAGTGCCTAATACATAGTAGGTACTTTATTGACTGATTGATGGTAGCATAGCTAAGTAAATGCTTCAGGTCTTCCTGAATCCAGGTCTAGTGTTCTATGTACTGTGCCACCAAACCATCTAGAGTAATCTTGTCATCTGAAGAGGGAGAGTACTAAAAAACTGAGGGGCTGAGGAAATGGTGCCCAAACAGTGATTTGAAGGAAACTTAAAGAGAAGAGTAAATAGTAGCAGAAGAGAACTCTTCTACCTACTAAGACTAATTCTTTTATAAGTACCTTCAATTCAGGAGTGTGCTGGAACCAGCTCATACTGGCTTGAAAGTGATGATTGCCAAATTTTCAGTATGAACATTTCCATCTCAGAAATAGACAAGTTCAACAAATTTGGAATTGATTTATTGTTTTGTTGATTGCACATACTTAAAGAAAGTGGTGGAGAAAATGTTAATAATTCAGATTAAACTTCAAACTATATCCTGTGTATGTTTATTTTTCAGAGAGTTGATTATTAAATATTTGCCAACACATTAGTGCTGAAGAGGCAGATGTGTCTTGTCTTTAGACTGAGGGCTATGGATTTATCAAGGCCTTAAGTATTTTTTAAAAAATCAGTTTATGCATCCCATCTATTTGTTTGAATATAATACCTCATAAGGACTTAGATTTCTACAGAGCTCTGCTGTTTTTGGAGGAAAGACATTACCCAAATGTACAAAGTATGATGAATGGTTGATCCCAGGAGCTATTCTCAGTAATCTACACAATGCTCAGTAGGGAGCAAAACCAAGTTAGGAATCTCAAAGACAGTCTGGGAAGTTAGAGTTTCTGTATTTCCCTTTTCTAATATCATTCATAAAGCAGACATAGGGCTGAGAGCTCATAGTGGGACTATAGGTCTTGGAACAGAGCACACTGCATGAAAGAATGCTCCATTTGGAGTCAGATGACCTTGATATCTATGTAGCCTTGGATAAGTCACTTCACTTCCCTTATTTATAAAATTGATCAATTGGACTTGTTTATTATGGTTTTTTCAGCTCTCAGTTGATGAGCCTATGAATTTGTATATAGATGAGATTTGTTAAAATAGATATCAAGGACAACTTTGATCAATAGATTTAATGATATAAATAACTAGGACCCTGATAACTTTTGGAGAGTGGGAGAAATTGCAATCGAGGGGAGCAAAGTAGCATAAAAGTGTTACAGTAGCTTGAGGAGGGGCTACAAAATGGCACAGTAAATAAAATGCCTGTTCCGGAGTCAGACAGACTTCTTCATGAATTCAAATCGGGTCTACAAGCTATGTGACCCTGGGCAAGTCACTTAACCCTGTTTGCCTCAATTTCCTCATCTGTAAAATGAGGTAGAGAAGGAAATGGCAAATCATTCAGTATCTTTGCCAAGAAAACCCCAAATGGGGTCATGGAGAGTCAGACATAACTGAAAAACAACCGAACATCTGAGCTTGAGGACATTTGTGATGGGAAGGGAGATACCTATCATGAGAGCAACATTTCTGTGTCCAGTAGCAACAATTACCAGATCCTTATGCCATAGTATTCCTCTAGTGATGGGGATGTTGTTTTGATGGTGTTTCCATTTTCCATATAGTAACCTCAGGTCAGAACCAGGCTAGACTCAAAACTTTCCATCTCTATGTATGTTGGGAAATGATAAGTGGTCCTGGGTATTAGGAGTACCTGTTTTCTCTAAAAGGGTTTCTTTTCACATTAATAAATGTAGTTTTTTTAATGTCACAATGCTGCAATTGAAAGTAATTTGATTTTGTTCTTTACAGTGGAAAAAAAGAGAAAGGAGAGAAATGATGATTTAGATATGAATTCAAATCGTGCCTCAGATACCTACCAGCTTTGTGACTGAGGGCAAGTCAGTTAACCTCCCTGTACCTCAGTTTCCTTATTCGTAAAATGAAGTTGGATTCTTTGATCTGTAAGAACCCATCTAATTCAAAATATTCTATGAATAGGTGTACTTGCAATATTATTGGTATTGTATCAATTACACAATTGTGCCAATGGTACCAATTATATTGTACTTGCAACCCTAGATGGGTTACTTACTACCTGGGTAACCTTGGGTAAATCAGTCTTTCTAGATCCTGGTTTGTACACATGCCCAATAAAGATATAGGACTAGAATGCAGAGTACTGCAGAGTTAACACTTTTGAATTGTAGTGCTGGAGAAGACTTTTGACAGTTTCTTGAATGGCAAGGAGATCAAATCAGTCAATACTTAAAGAACTTAATTCAGACTATTCTTTGGAAGGACACATACTGAAACTGAAGCTTAAACACTCTGGCCCCATAATGAAAAGATAGAACTCATTGGAAAAGACTCCACTGTTGGGAAAGTTTGAAGGCAAAGGGAGAAAGGGATAGCAGAGGAGGAAATGGATAGATGAGTGTCATAGAAGCAATGAACATGAGCTTGACAGACTTTGGAAGATAGTGGAGGATAGGAGGGCATGGCATGCTATAGTCCATGGGGTCATGAAGAATTGGACATGTCTGAATGAACAAGAAAACTGTTTTTCCCTTTCAGCTGGAGGACCATGATCTTAAATCTTATACCGACTGAATTCCTTTGATACCAACCACTGCCTGTTTATGTAAAATCTAGGTGCTGACATTTTCCATTATGTTTTGCTGATAACTAAATTAAAAATGTCCTTACTTTTCCAGACAAAATGTGATAGAATCTTCCAGTTTTATAATTGGGAATTATACTGCATTCTTTCTGTTTTACAGTGAGACAACAAAGGCTCTGTAATGGGAACAACGGTGAACATTTAAGTAGAAATGTACAAAGTAATGAGCAACACTCCTTGCTGCAGAAACCATGTTCCTATCTGGGCCTATGCTGGCATGATTTCCTAGTTCTTTGGATGGAATTGAAAGTACAGTAAAATATACTGGGACAGTTATAACCTGAATTTTTTAAGGAAGATTTTATTATTTTCCATATTCAAACAACTAAAAATTAGGAACATAGGCATAAAGTCAATTTAATCTAAGTCAATGTGCATCTACTAAGCACCTGGTATGACAAAGGCATTGTGCTAGGCACTTAGACATGCAACTACAAAATATAAAGATTCTGTCTCTATTTGTTTCTGTCTATTTCTGTTTATGTCTGTCTGTCTGTCAATCAATCAATCAATCTATCTATCTATCTATCATTTACCTGTGGGGGCTGGCAGGGTGACTCATAATCATGAAGGCAGTTACCCAGGATTAGAGGTTATCCATTGTACTCCATATGAACAGAACACTCTAATTTACCACTTGAGAAAAACTCAAAACAGAAATGTAATATTATCTAAAAGATAGCAAATCAACTTCGAAGCCAAGAAGACTGGGGATCCAGTGTCATTTCTGATAGATTCTAGTTATGACCAGGGGAAAGTTACTTAATCGCTCAATGCCTTAGACACCTCTCTAAGCTTGTAAATTTCAGGAAAGGTGCTGACTTGCATTGATAGAGGGAGTTTGCCCACTTTGGAATGTCCTATACTAATGACGTCAAGGTCTAGAATCTACGTTTGTATATTACATAACTGAAAGGCAGTATGGCGCAATGCATAACATGTTGGACTTGGAGTCTGGATTACCTGAGTTCACTTCTTGTTTCAGATACTTCTCAGTTTTGTAAAACTGGAAGAGGTACATAATCTCTCCATGCATCATTGTGCTTATCTGTAAAATGAGAGAGGACAGAGAACTGAAAGCTTCTAAGGTACTTTACAGCTCTAAATAATTTTAGTTCTCCCAAGAATTTTTCTTTACCCCTGACTCATGGGATTTTTATGCCTGGACCTATGAGAGTTTTCCAGACCTCTTTTCCACTTATCCTCAAGCCCTGCATTTCACTGTGATTCTATAGCAAAGTTGATGGGTCTGCCCATCTGGAGTGGAATGGATAAGTCCCATCCTGGGGAAATTCCTTTCATGATTATCAATCTCCTCCACCAGGTATCCATGGTAGATAGGCAGATATAGAGAAAGACAGACATACAGAGAGACAAATAGAGTCACACAAGTAGATAATAGAGACAAAAATCACCATATTTTGTAGTTCTATGTCTTAAGTGTATAAATTGCTAAAAACAAACCAAACTATACAAAAAAAAATCTTCCATCTTTCCTTCCCTTCTCCTAAGCTTCCATGGAATAAAATGAGGAATCTCAATATATTAAAAAAAACTCTGGGGAAGGAATCAAGGGAAAGGAAGGTGAGGAGTTGTCCTGATTTCTTTACTGGGATGTGAATCCTATTCCTATACTGTATGGTCATTCTAAAAAGCGTTGACAATTAGAGAAGCATCTGTTGATGGTATGTGTGAGAGATGCACTTTGTCTGAATCGATTATTTGACAAATCCCCATGTGATGGTGAATCGTGGGAAGGGAGATGGATTGTGGTCTTTAGGCTGAACTGTGCTTTCATAAATGACATTTATAATGACACTGTGTCTGTGTGGGAAAATATTCTCTGTGTTCTCATGGTCGGCATTACTACGGCTTGTAAACTGCCAGGTACTCTGTCCAAAGTACAGAATCTACCAGGGGACTGGTGAAATAGATTGTTATGCTATTGATGGAATTACTGTGGGAAGTTATGGGCTGTACTTTCTTTCATGGCCTTCATAAAAAAGGGAGATTATTTACAAAATGTTTAGAGTTTATCTGTACTTTCATTACCAACCTGTGTTTTTATAGTCTGGAGCTTTCCAAACAGGAGTTTCATTTTGATTTGTAAAAAATTTTTCCCCTAAACCTCTCACCTATTCCATGAATATTTCATCTTCACACACAGGTTTTATCCAACTTATTTTCAAAATAGGGCTAAGTGACCTTGTATATGTCAGAAAAGGGGGAATCAAGGACTACTTCATGTTATAAAGGATTGAGGAGTCTATATAGCACACCTCTTAGGAAAAGATTTTAGAAACAGTTTTCTCGTTTACCACAACATAAGATATTTTTGAAATAAAGAGAGAATATAAGCATAAATTAGTGTGCTTAACATTCAGCATCTTGTGGAAATATCTTTCAGTTACAGAGAAAAACTTTACTCATTCCCATCTTGTAAGCCCCTTAGGGGTTAACTTTTAATCTGGGAATTACTGTATGTTTTTTGCTATCTGCCTTTTGCTTCCAGTTGTTCCTTCTTTCCTCTTCCTTTTCCTTTCCTCCTTTCCTTTTTCTCTTCCTTCCTCTGATTTGCAGTGTTTAAGAATTTCTGAGCTATAAATGCTAATACTGAAAATTTAATGATCAGCTCTCAGGAGTCCAGCTGACTCTAGCAGGCCTGCATAACTATCTTCATTTCCACCATTGAGAATCAACACAGGGGCTGCCCCATGATTGAGTCCTTCCCTGCTCCTTATCTGTTAATGAACTTTTCTTTCTCAAATTACCTTATTTTTACTTACCTATATATATGTTGCATCCCTATAGGTAAAATATAAAGGTTTTGAGGACAGGAATTTTTTTTGTTCTTGTTTTTGTTTTGATTTTGGTCTTTACATTCATGACATGACACAATGCCTTGCATATAAAGCAGTTTCATTTTCATCTTCTTTTCTGATTATATTAGCTAATATTTTGTATTTTGTTAATATTTTAGCTCATTTTTATTTATCAGTTCAGTTGAGGTTTTTTTATTTGTTGTTTTAATTTTATCTCTACTTTGATTTCACAATTTATTTTTTGTGTTTGGTTGGAGTTTTGATTTGTTGCCATAAAGAGGCCTATTCATTGAATGGGTGTATCTCACTCAAAGTGAGAGTGTTGTAAGACTTAGCCTGAAAGCGCCAAGGTCTCCCATTGCATCCTAGGACATCTCCAGTCATCCTGATGAATATCAGGCCATTGGACCCAGATGGCTCAGGAGAAGAAAGTGAGGTTGGTGACCTTGCACAGCCCTCCCTCACTCTAATCAAAGTCAACTGCAAGTCATGTCATCATCTTGATGTCATGGTCCTCTCTGAGAATGAAGGACAAATACAGCAACAACAAAGCCTGCGAACAAAGGTTTATTGAATTGAATTTGGTATCCTATTCAATTCAAAGAGCTATTATAATGTCTTTTTGTGTAAATTTATAAAACTTAAATAATTTTCAAATTTATTTACTAGCTGTCTTCCTTCTTTTCTTCTTGATCTTACTTTGGAGAGTGGTGATTATCACAATTAGTTTTGTATCTGTGGAAGGTTGGGTCTTTTACTTGGGATAAATACATATTGAGCTTTCTGGACCAAGATACTGGTCTAAACTCATGTCAAGTCAGGAAGGGGAGTGTGCTTATCTTTCTATTTGAACTATCATGTCCAGGATGAAGGAGATAGTGCTGTAATCCTATGCCTATGGAGCAGTTAGATGACACAGTGGAGAGAGTGCTGGACCTGCAATCAGGAAGACTCATCTTATTAACAATTATTAACTGTGTAACCCTGTTTGCCTCAGTTTCCTCATCTGCAAAATGAGCTGGAGAATGAAATGGCAAACTACTTCAGTATCTTTGCCTAAAAAACCCCCAAATGGGATCATGAAGAGTCAGAAATAACTAAAAAATGATTGACAATAGTAGCTTTGTCTTGGTTAGGACACATTCAGAATATTCAGTTCTGGGTACCTCTTTGTTAATTTTAAATTTGTTTTTACATTGTTTTCATTTCCAGGTATATACCTCCCACCCAGTGGGGCATCCTTTATTTTAAAAATTTGCTAACAAGAACTTTACAAATATTATCTCCTTTAATCTTCACAACAACCTTGAGTGATAGGTAGTATTATTTTCCCAGGACACTAACAAACACACCTTGAATGACTTTCTCAGAGTCCCACAGCTAGTAAGTATTTGAGACTAGATTTGAGCATAGGTGTCCCTTACCCAAGGCCCACCATTCTGTCCACTTTACCACATAGCTGTCTCTAGACAGAGAAGAGAAGGCAGAAAGTCAACCGAACTAATCAACACTTTACTAAATCTGATGGAATTCGCTAAGAACTGTGTACTTTATTAAAAACTAATTAAAAACTAAATCTTGTTCAGTGAAGAACTGAATGGGCTGATTTGTTTTGATCACAGAGCCAGCCTCAGGAGTTTTGCAGTTCTCAAGGAATTGCTTGTAATTGAATAAGTACAATATTATCTATGTAATCTGTATATCTGTTTTCTAAAAGAGCATTATACTTTTCCAGCACCCTATTAAGGGTGGTTATAAGCTAAAAGCACCGTGTCATTGCCTCAACTTGAAAACAGAAGAGAAGTGGTTTTGTCTAGTGGGAGAGTGTTGGGGACTAGAAGGGAAACAATTAACAAAGAAAACTTCATGTGATGCAGATAGTTCCTGAAAAGACCAAAGACATTAGGGTCTAAAGTCCAGAGTTGTAAGTTGCCCCAGGATCATAGTTTTTTCTACTTGATGAGGTTTAGGGTAGGGAGAGCTGGTTCAGGTGTGAAAGAATTCACTTAGACCTTGTCTTTTAGCCAACAGGAGCTTATTATTTTATGTGAAAAACCATCACAAGAGTCCTTAGCAAGAAAGCTAAGTGAGACCCCAATATTTGGGGAAGTTTCAGAATGATGATGTAGCTTTAGAGTATGAGGTTAAAGATTAAAGACAAGACAGGATCACATGGGATGAGGGAGACAGAGAATTCTTTATGGTTTAAGAAGTTCAGGACAAGGCAGGAGGAGACCAGTTAAAATTAAAGGACCCAGGGAACACAGGATAAAGGACACAATAGCAATTCTTTTGGTACAGATTAAAAATAAGTGGAGAAGGACTTTAGGGGACCCTCAGGTTATAGAATAAATTAGGGGCTTCACAAAGTAATGGAAAAGCAACTTTTAACCTTAGGCATTTATATCTGCATCACATTCATACACTTACCTGCTAGATTTCTATAAGTGTGTACTCTCTCTTCTTCAAGGACATTGCATGCATTGTTGGTGGTGTGTGACCCAGGTTTTTTGAGTGGACTGGGATACTTAGTTTATTCTTGTTTTTGCCTTCTATTGAATAAAAGTCATGACAATTTCTGTTTTTGTTTTCTATTAATTAAATATTACGAGTATTACTGATTGTGTTTTATCATTTAGTAAATATTTAAGGTTTAATGGTGTCATGGTGACTAATTCTGTAGGAAGTATCCCAGAGGGGTCTTGGGAACTAAAGTAGAAAGTAGTAGGAATGAATAGTCCCCCAAAGCAGGTTTACCTCTGGGACCCCAAAAGAGAAAATAGTGAGTTGTAACCACATGAACATGCCCATAGCCAGTCACTTCACTCTAAAAAAATATCCAGACCTGCTGGTGAAGGCAGGTTGAGGTTGACTGAGCTTTCCAGAGAAAGAGAAAAAGGGGTGACTATACTTCATGAGTGGGTGGGATCCGTGCCACACCCAGGCTGTATTAGGATAGAGAAGGAAATTTAATGAGTTTTTTTTTTTTATTTCAAATAAGAGGAATAGATAACTAGAAGAACAGGCCACTGACAATTCAGGAGGTTTCAGGAATAATTATATTTTACTTTGTTAGGTATCAAAGTGTGGTAAGTAGGTGGGAAGAACAAAAAATGTGGTAAGATGCTGGTGATCCTGGGAGCTCATCTCCCCATTTGGTGCAACCTGCAATCTGACACGCTGGCATCAGGGTTTTCATAAATTTAGAGGAAAAAAAAAATCTAGGATATCATCCTTACTGAAGCACTTATGCACAGTTCTACTTTTAATATTAAGTCAAGAATTTAGAATGTGAGCTATAGTATGCTATAATTTTAATAAATTCAATGCTTTTGAATAACAGTTTATTTCTTCAATTTGATGTGATTTCCCCTACATTATGACAAAATGCTTATTTTGTGTTTACTTTTATACACACACACATATACATATACACATGCATGCAAACATGCATACACACCTCAATGAAATCGCAGGACCAGTACAGATATGACTCAGGACTTAACATATGGAAGGCCTGAGTTCAAATTTGACTTCAGATATTTGCTAGCCACACGTTTCTGGGAAAGTCATTTAACCTCTGTTTCAGTTCTCTCATCTGCAAAATGGGGAGTATAGTAGTACCTACCTTACAAAATTGTTGTAGAAATAAAATGAGATGTTTGTAATTATGTTTTTTAAACCATTAGGTGCTATATAAATCTAACTTTTATCATGAATTTCCTTCTTTGGGAAAAAAATTATGATTTCATTGATGTGAGAAACACCTGGTAAGGAATTATCTTCCAAACAATGCAGATCAAAAGTTTCCTGCGGCGCTGAGAAGTTAAGTGACTTGCCCAGAGTCACCTAGTTTCAAACTAAGGTTTTTCTGGCTTTGAGACAGGGTTTTTTCCCCAGACAATGCTGCTTCTCTATATTGATTCAATAGTTTAAATGTTTACCTCCAGGGTCCTTTATTACTCTTTGGCACTGGAAACACTAAATTCAGCATATGGAATTCAAGTAATAGTACTTTGAACTATGAGTAATACCTTTGCTTGCTTTCTTCTAAATTCACTAAAGCTCCCATGAAAAACAACTTTCTTTTAAATAGAGAAATACATTTTGGTAACTTATGTTGACTTTCCGTTTGGAAGCAGATGAAGTGTATCCAGCTGATAATTTTCACATCACTTAAAAAGAACAGTCTTGTCAAAACCTCTGGTATTTTTAAGATATATTTACTGTCTGATGGTTGTCACATGACCTTAGAAGCAAAAGCAGAAGCAACTGAGAGAGGCAATCGGGTTTAATTTTACTCTGACAAATGCAAAATTTTATCTTCAGATTTCTATTAAGTGTGACAGCTCAGGTGAGTAATGCAGTATTATGGAGCTTCTCTGAAATATGAATAAAATCCCCTCTCTCACTCCCAACTTCCAAACTAATTCAGACATAGAAAAATCTGTGACTCCTGATGTGGATTACAAAATGGTATTAGGGTGTTCATAAAAGAACATTAGGGAGCCTCCTCTTTCCAGGAATATAATTTCCATTTTGGGAATACTCTGCACTACATATATATATTATATATGTCTATTCACATGTGTATAGATCTATACATATCTATATGTTATATATATGTATATATATCTCTATATTATCAGTTTTCTCAGAAACCTGGTAAAGAGGTGAGTTGAAGTTTAAACTTTGTTTTCCCAATGTGATTTTATTAAAACAATTATCTTGTCAACAGCATAATTAAATAGGTATACATTTCCAAGGGTTCTTTGACCTCAGGCCTTGATGTCATCTGCTTGGACTTGTCTGCAATGAGGAGAAGAGACACAGTCTAAATTGTAGGCCATATCCATATGCAGAAGGATAAGAGAAAGTGTATGTTTTATGGCTTTCAAAATATATTTTTTAAACTTTTTTTCCCCTTGATGAAATGTTTCATCCATTTTTACTATAGGCAGGATTTCTGAAAAATGCAGATTTGCTTTATTCATTATGGGAAGTGTTTCTTCCCTGATAAATCATTAAAAGTTCAATTTGCCCATTCATTTGATGTTCTACCAAAGAGTAGATCTTATGTGACCATGATGTGAGAAATCCTCTGCTGTTACATTAGAACTCCGTTAGAAGTTAGTATGCCTTTGAAGAAAAACTTAGGTGACTCCAGCTACTTTGTAGTTTAATTTCATTAAGAAGTTTAAAATAAAATATGTATAGCATATTTCCTTCTCAGCTGAGGCAATGGTGGGGAAAGGTAGCATGACATAACAAATACATTTATCCTAGAGGTCTTTGAGCAAAATTAGATGCCACACAATGAGAACTGGGCCTGCAGACGGGAGTTCAAATGTGACACTTAGACACTTATTAGCTCTGCGACCCATAACAAGTCACTTAATCTTGTTTTCCTCAGTTTTCTCATGTGTAAAACGTGTTAGAGAAGGAAATGGCAAAGCACTCTAGTATCTTTGCCAAGAAAACCCCAAATGGGGTCTTGAAAAGTTGAACACAACTGAGAAAAAACTGACTGTGAGAACTTTAACATAACACACTGTTATTTATCAGTTTCCTATGACATATTCTTCCAACTCACTACAGCTACACACAAAGACAATCATCTGTCAGTATATGTTTATTAAGTGCTTACAATATGCTAGGCGTTATGTTAAGTGATGTGGATACAAATTAAGGCAAAAGACATGGTTCCTGCCCTCAATGAGCTCACAATGGGGTGAACAAACCGCAAAAATACTATATGCATATATGCAGTATTCAGTTCTGTTGTTTTTGAGGTATGTCTGACTCTGCCATCCCATTTGGGGTTTTCTTGGCAAAGACATTGGAGTGGTCTGCCATTTCATTCTCCAGCTCATTTTATAGATGAGGAAACTGAGGAAAACAGGGTTAAGTGGTCACCCAGGTAGAAAACGTCCAATACCAGATTTGAACTCATGAAGATGAGTCTTCCTGATTCCAGTTCCAGTGCTCTACCCATTGTACCACCTAGTGGCTTTATGTACAGCATAAATGAGAGGTAACTTGGATTGAAACTAGGAGCAGTGTGTAGGGAGTGGTGATAGGAAAGATCTCAAACAAGGTGAGATGAGAGCTGATTCTTGAAGGAAGTCAAGGGAACCAGGAGGCAGAAGTGACAGACAAAGGGAGAACATTCTAGGTATGGGGAACAGACAAAGAAAAGAAGCACAGAGTGTCCTGTATTAGTAATAGCAAGAAGGTTATTGTCCCTGAGCATAAGAGGAGGAGAGGAAATGGAAGAACATGGGAAAGGTAGGAAGGGGTCAGATTGTGATGGCCTTTAAAAGCCAATTAGAGGATTTTGTATTCGATAAAATGCTAGATTAAGACTTGGGATTAAAATTCCTACTCTGACACTTACTAGCTATATGACCATAGACAAATCACTTAACCACTCTCTTCCACAGTGTATATTACTCACCATGTCATGCTGTAAGCAAAATGCACATAAACTGGTCTGCACTTCTCTAACCTTTATAGAAAAGCAGTATTTCCATTAATTGCCTAAAGCCCACCTAGAAGGTTTAAGTGGTTTCATTTTGATTTTCCATGTAGCTTTGTGGGAAATTTGTTTAAAAAAAAGTATCACTGTGTGATGACATTTTATGAACTTTAAAGTCCTCTTCTCTAAAAACCATGCTGGGAGCTGCCATTTAAAAACAAACAAACAAAACTAAAACAATCCAAAGAGAATAAATACATTGCCTGTTAAACAGTAGGATCTTATTGAAACATGATAATAGCCTCATCTGACTATTAGAGACTGCCAATGTAAATGAAATGCATTTGACATTGTGTGAGGGTGGGTGATTGTCCTCTCCCTATCCTCTTTAGCTTTATGACAACATTGACTGCTAGAGGAAAAGAAAATGCATAAGTTAAGCATGAATTTTGAAGCCAAAGCAATTTTTCTCCAGTATATATCTTTCTTTCCCATGTTGTAGTTGACTCATTTTTCAGTTGCATTTGACTCTGTGACCCTATTTGGGGTTTTCTTGGCAAAGATACTTTAGCAGTTTGTCATTTCCTCCTCCAGATCCTTTTACAGATGAAGAACTGAGGCAAACAAGGTGAAATGACTTGCCCAGGGTCACACAGTTAGTAAGTGTCTGAGACCAGACTTGAACTCAGGGAATATGAGTCTTCCTGACTCCAGGCCCAGCCCTGTATCCATCCACACCACCTGGCTGCTCTCTTGGCCATGATATCAGTTTCAAATGAGCAACGAGATGAGTGCTTAGTCTCATAGGACAAAATCATATTGACTTAAGTGAAACACAAGGGTCACTAGGATTGGCTTATCTGAGTGAATGAACTGTTAGGTGGAAAGTAGGAAAACTTTTTTATTCCTGCTTTCATATCTGTTAATCTCTCTGAATTCCCCTTTTTTTCCTTCCTAGAATGATGATAAAGGTGGGGGTTGTATAAGGATGACATAAAAATGAGACAGCAGATGTATTTGTATGCTATGTTTTTTGTGTGGTGGTCTGTTGCTTACTGAACTCTTTGGCTATGCTGAAATGTTAGATATCTTTAGCCCAAAGCCAGGCAATAACACTAGAAGGCTGTCAGTCACTCCCTGCTCACTAGAGAATTTAAAAATAAGATAGTCCCAGCTCAGCAACTAGCAACTCCAATTATACAAAGGACTTTCAATCAGCCCTAAAGAGCAGTTGGCAACTAGACAGCCAGTAGCAATGTTGACTTCAACATTGGGAAGTGGTATTGTTGACTTATGTAGTCTAAATCTTTGAGCCCAAAAGGGACAGTTTAGTTATCTACTCATACCCCCTCTTTTTACGGATGAGGGAACTGAAGCCCTTTCAAGAGGTTAAGTGGAATTACTTAAGGTCACCCAGTTCTCTTGACTCTCAGGCCCAGTGCTCTTTGCATTATTAGATGGCATCTCGATATTCTCTGTCTTTCTCTTTATATTTCCACTTATTGAACCTTCATGTACCAAGTGCACTAATGGTTAAAGACGCAAAACAATTAGAAAACAAGGAAGTTGTCTGTGTTGACTTGAATCTGTCACTTATGTGATGATTATTTTGCGTCCCAAGTACCAAGAACTGTGCCTGAAAACCCATAGTAAACTCATAATGAATGCTTGTTAATTGATTGACTGGGTATAGCTTCAGAACTTTGGGGGTTAAACTTCTTTGCTCAGTGACTATTCCTGAAATTCATGTATATGCTTAGAGGCCCCAGTAGAAAATTTCAGCAAGAATGGGCTTTTTCTGGAGGAGGCAAGGTAAGAGTTATCCAATATACTTTGACTCTAGCTCAACCACTGTACCGTTAGCACAATGACTATCTATTTTTAAGAGTCGTAATTTAGTACAAAAATGGGATCTGTTATTAGTGATTTGGGCACTTGATTATTTAGTAACATGATATAAAGATAATCTTCATAGCAAACATGAAGTAAAAGCAAATCTCTTACACATCCCTTTGTTTAGCAGCTTTCCTGTGTCTACAGCATTTTCTTTGCATGTCTAATCCAGGTCAGTGTCCCAGGTGAGAAAGGAAGACTTTTGTGATTTGCCTTGTAATTAACGTTATTCCTTAACTCCTCCTTGTGGACTGTCTAGGCTGCTTTTCTTCTGCCAGTCCTTGGGCATTCTGACACAGTGAAGATCTGCCAATGGGTGTCATAAGTATCATTTGACTTAACTTCCTCCAATCACTGGAAGTTTTCCTTGTACTTTGCTTTCCAGGAGAGCAGTGATGCCACACTCCATAGTTCTGTTTTAGCTTCTTTATTTTTGTATTCAATGATTAAATTTACCATTTTATAGTTGATATAGATAGTTTCTGAAGCAAAGAAGGATGCTCTTCTCTTACCGGTTACGATTGGTCTCATCAGAAATTCTAGTTGAAGATTCAGACTATATAAGAAATGGAGATGTTTATGACTTTTCCTAAATAATCTCCAGAATATGAAAGCATTTTCCAAGAAGTGTCAAGCACAACAAAATTCCCTGGTATAGACAGGAATCAGACTACAATATAACTGGGAATTTTTTTTAACAAAATAAAAATACAATACAACACAAATAATGTTAATTTGTGGTTTTCAAAGTCAATATGCAGCCTGGAGAGATTCATTTCTATTTGAGTTTGATACCATTATAATCTAGACAAATTGATAGCAATAGAGTAGGAGCTTATATTGATGGAACAACTTTCTATCACAATGAAGGAATAGAGTGTTGGACTCTAGAGGAAGACAACTGATAGAACTTCTAATATAGGAATTCTTAACTTTTCTCATCTGAGGAAATGAAGTGGTTGTATTGTAAAGATATAAGTCTATGGCATTGTATGGATGAAGGAATGGATAAATTCTATGTGGGGTCTATACTGATGATGGGTCAAAAAGAGAAGTATGAAGCAGAAAAAAAATGCCTTCATAACCTTCACCATTCTGACCCCCTTTTACCTTCATCAAGATTATCCACACGTACCCAAAGTCTTCACCATGCTCCAACCTTCCCCTACCCTTTTTATCACTTTTCTATACCCCACAGACCTCATTCTCATTTCCTCTGGATATTTTTAGGTGACTTGAGTATTAATCTCTAAAGAAAAAAAGGGCACCCTAGTTTATGTGGCATTACTAATGGCTGATAAAGGTGCATTATTCTCCACATGGAGTACTGGTATTTTGAAGAAAGATCTCAGAAAGAAGGCAATGTTTTAACTCTAAAGCATATATCTCCATTAGTGGAATTTCAAGAACTGGCAAATTGACAGAATACTTGGGGATCAGAGAGACTTTTATTCATGTCTTTCAAAGTATTTGTATTATTTAATCTTTCATTCATTCTATACAGATATTATGAGAGAAATATCTCCTTTCTGAGTTCATGTGGCAATTAACTGCTGTCAAATTATGTTTACCACCAAACAGAAACTGCAGAGGTAAAAACCTAAATTTTGTTATTATGTTCAAGAATAGATTCAAGTCTCAGAGAATACCTAAACCCCTACTGGGATTCTCACAAGTCCTCTTGTGGGCAAAATTTCATCAAAGTGAAATAATTATTTTATATATTGCAATCTTGTACATTCCTCCTGGGTGATAAAATTTAAAGAAAAGACAAATTAAAAATCCCAATATGTCCTTTAATGTCATAAAAATTGAACAAACCTAATTAAATGGAGTCATAATCTCAAAATCACTAACGAAACAAACTCTCTAGGTAAATTAAGTCAGGTTGTAGATTAAACTACATTTAGAGGGTTCACAAATAAGTAAGTTGAAGAGGAAGATTTACATGCAACCAAGGAGTTGAGATCGTTCCTCTGGCTTTTCATCTAATAATTTAAGACTCTATGTAAATTTCCAAATTCCATGGGACTGATTTTAATCAGGTGAGATTAATATTAACTGAAAATTGCAGGAGGAATAAGAAGAAATAAAAAATTCCCATTACACATATTTATTCAAAATGTGCAAGGTGTTATAAAGAATACAAATGTAACACCTTTTCCAGGGTGACTGTCTCAATCCCCACTCGCTCAGGCAGGTTGGTTCCTCAGAGGTCAGTTAAGTATCTTCCCCTCAACATTCTAAGGGTAGTCTTTCAAGTTAGTAACTTCTCTAATTCTACTATTCCTGAGTCCCCAGTTAGTATGATCTTATGATATTGGTTAACCAATTGATATCAATTAACTTTTATAGAGAAATATTTAATGAAAAAATGTATTAAGGACAGAAGTCACAAAAAACATCTCCTCAAACAGAGACATATTAACCCTTTCTCCATCCACTCAGTTTCTGGGGAGGATGGGCTCAGACATGAAGCATGAAGATACAAAGGCATACCTGTAGTGTAGAAAGGGTACCTCTTTGCCCTGCAAGTATTTTGTCTCCCTTTGTGGAATCTCGACCAGGTTTGCTTCTGGATGTGGCATGGTCAATGGATAATCTTCTCCAGTTGGTCTAGTTCCTTGCAGGATACAGTGTTTTCACTACTTGATCAATTCTACGTTGGACTCGGTCAACCAGATCACTCTCCAGCACTGGTTCCTTACTGCATTCAACTATTGTTGCTACTGCCTCTAATAGTCCCAGCTGCCAATTCTATTTACTGAGGTCCCCATGTCCCCTCTAATCTTTCAAAATTCATCAGGTAATAACCTGGTCAGTTCTGTCTCCAGACATTCATTCATTTAAAATAAGAAAAGAATAAACATAAAAAAAATGGATGTAGTTGCTAAGTAGGTTGTTGTTGTGTTGGTCCTTAGTTGCTGAAGAAGACCATGCCATCAGAGAAATGATGACATGACTTGCACTTGACTTTGTCTGGAGTGAGGGAAGGCTGTGCAAGGTAACCACAGCTACTGCTCCTCCCCTTGCCCAGAAGTTCATAGCAATTTTTATCACTCAAATAATGATAAGGAAGAAAAAAGCACAAAAAAGGGGCTGAGAGAAGGTTGTATAGATTGTGTGCAGACAATTCCAACTCCATCATCTGTCCTTTTGGTTCTGAAGCCAAACAGAGAACTCTTCACTATCACATATCACCAGGCCTTCAGCCACTCGTGGCCAAAATAAAGCTCAAATCTCCACATCTTGGATGGGCAGTTGACAGGGAATGTGGGGATATGCTAAGAATTAGACTTTCTTTGGTCAGTTGCCCACTGCACAAAGAAATTAAAACACAGCCCTTGCCCCATGATGTTTATTGTTTAGTAGAGGAATCATATTATATGGGCAATGGCATACTTTGATCATATTTTGGGCCATCCCTGTTAGTTTTGGTGAATAAAACAAATGAGAAATTAAGTGGTTGAAAATGAATAGAGTATAATCTTTTTGAGGAAACAAACTATTTTTCACTTTATCTTTGCATCTCCAGCACCTAGTTCAGTGTCTTGTGCTTAGTAGATGCTAAGCCCTGGCTTTGTGAATTAGACAGAAGCCTATAAATAGAGAATTTTGAGGAATAGGCAGATGAAGTAAAAATCAACTGATAGATGATGAAGAACCTAGAGAGAATTTGAGTTGGGAAATATGTCGCAAATTGAAGTATTTGAAACTAAAGCTTTTGAAGAAACTTATTCAGAAAATTGTAGGTAAGATTAGTGTGAAGGAAAAGAGACTAAAGGCAGCACAGCTAAATAGATCTGTACAGTTGGATAGTATATATGGGACTAGTAGGAATTCCGTGATCGGGTGTGCTTCTGACTTTCCAGACTTTTCTACGTCTTATCCTGGAACTTTACTCCACCTCTCTAGCCCTTCTCCCATTGATGAGTTTCTTCCAGAACTTTCATTTTTAATTAGAATCCAGGTCAGTCATCCTTCATTCCTCTTCCAACTGTACTTCCCATCCACGCCCATGCCCATTTTTTAAGCTGCCTTTTACCTGTGTCTTTTCCCACTAGAATATAAACTTCTTGAAAGCAGAGGCTGTATTTTTTTTGTTTATCTGTTTGAATTTGTATCCCCAGTGCTTGGTACAGAGTAGGAACTGTGAAAAATGATTCTCAGAGCTTCCCCGCTTCCCTCCCCTGCCCAGTCAGCCTCCTGCTCTAAAGTTCTTCACAAGGACATTATTGATAGTGAAATTGCATTAGAAGCAGCTTGGGTGGAGGCATTTTTTTGCCTAGATAACTCAAGGCTAGGAGTGATCTGGTGTGGTGGTGGGGAGATCTGATATAAACTGGGGTATCCCATCCCCCTTTATCTCCTGACCAGGATTAAGTGACCTAGGTCACATACTCAAGACATAGCCCACCTCCCAATGTGTTGAACAATCAGAGTTGATTGGTACCCCTTAAGAACACCAACCCTTTGAAGGGTATATAACTTTATACCTACAAATCCCAAATCAAACCATTTCTGGACTATAACTGCTATACAATGCATGTTGCCAACTTGTGAGAGAAATAAAAACGTGAATCTGACCTAAATCATTTGTCTCTTTCTTAGAACATGCTGTTTTTGTGTTCAACAGTACTTAATAAATTCTTCTCATTGTAAAAGTTAAGTATATCAGATATTGGGAATGTTCTTTTTAAAAATATATATTCCATTCTGTGTGTATTATCTTTTTGAAACTTCTTGTTGTGTATGATCTTGTACATTAACAGGTTTTCAACTTCTCTTTTGCCAGAAAGGTAACATTCATATTTCTTGCCCTTTTGAAAGGTGATAGCTTGTGCTATCACCAAGATTTCTCCTGCTAAATGAAGAACCATCAATGCACAGGGAGGAGTAAACAGTCTGGTCATTTTATGTATTTAGTTCATAGCTTTGACAAATGTGCCAATTACCTTGGTCTTTGGGTGCTGGTTCAAGAATTAAAAGGCACAATCAATTTTGAGAACTGCCACAGCAGCTCCTAGAGTGAATGAAGACTGAATGCCAAGCAGCTTGTTCCTCAGAATCTCTCAGAACAGTCAACTCAGACATTGATCTGTTGAGTTTTCTTGAGAAATGTGGAAATCTCCATTCTCTTTCTGTAGGAATCCAGTTTGTTTTTTGGGACAAATTAGGATGCTATCCTTTGGCTCCTTGTTATTACAGGGTCATTGAGGCTTACCTCATAGGATCCCCATTTGGGAAGTCAACTCAATTTAGCCAACATTTACTTGTCTGCCATGGGCAAAGTTAGAGATAACTTTTCATTGGATTACAAAGATTTAGAATTGGAAGTAGTCTTGTTATAGTTGTTCAGTTGTATGTGACTCTTCACGATTCCATTTAGGGTTTTATTGACAAAGATACTGAAGTGGTTTGCTATTTCCCTTTCCAGTTCATTTTCCAGTGAGAAAATTGAAGCAAATAAGGTTAAGTGATATGCCCAGTGTCATATGGCTAGCAAGCATCTGAGATCGCATTTGAACTCAGGTCTTCCTGACTTCATTCCCAATTTTTTATCCATTGCACCACCTAGCTACTCCAGATATGACCTTAAAGGTCATCTAGTTATGTTCCCTCTTTTTCTAAGTGAGAAAATGAAGGCTCATGTTAAATGATTCTCAAGTGGCAGGACTGGAATTTGAATGAAAGTTCATAGAGGATCAGCTTCAGAGCCGGAAGGACTTGAATTAGAATCCTACCTCAGAAACATACCAGGGCAGGCAAGTCAGTGGACTTCATAGCATGTCACACAACTCTCTTAGGCAATTTTACAAATGAATACCTGATGTCCATTTATGGAGGGAAGTACTACATGGATGAAATCAGAGTTCTAGGACCTCCTTCCCCTACCCTCCCCCAACCCCCACCTTTCCCCATTCCCATCTCTCCTTCCAAAAAAGTATGTTAGGTACTGTGCTGGGTCCACAAGGCAAAAAGCAAATAGTTTCAGGCTTTAAGGAGCTAAAATGCTTGCTGCTACCCTGTTACTTGCTGTTGACTGATTAGTTGACTGGAGGCAAGATTTTTGAACTCTTTCGGAGGAAAAACTCCTGCAGGTGGATTCTAAATCCATTGCTTCATTTGTATTTTAACTATCAAGCTTTTAAGGTTTTGTAGATAATTCCAGTAATGAGTGTTTATGGGAAAGGAGCATTCTGGGAGGGGGCTGACCTATTTTAAAGAGGACACTCAGGGACTAAGAATCCTCATTGAAAACAAAGCAGAAACAAACAAAAACTTTATCTGACCCTTTTAGATGACTTCCCTTTCCTTTAAGACTCCTACAGTGATTGAGAGGAGACAATGTATTTAATACAGAGCCTGCAGAGGGTGGAGGGTGGTGGGTGTTGTGGAATTATACAAGCTGTATGACAAGTACAGTGGTCTAGGTCTTTTTTTAATTTTTGAAACTTTAAATATTTATTTTCAAAACTCATTTTGAAATTTTATTTTTGGATTCATTTCCAATTGTCAAATTGTATAGGGAATTCACTAGGGAAGGATGAGGTGGCATGGGTATTTGACCAAATTGAGCTCTCAAAAGTTCTGGAAGTTAGCTAGTGGCAAGAAATATAGATTTGAATTCCCTATGAATCATCCTTACCCAACTAATTATGCAGATATGATTGCTAGGGGTGGTAAGAGAATAAATACTAAAAAAATGAGAAATACCAGGATATTTGGTAGAGAACCTGACAACTTTGCATTGCTTTTGAGGTCAGGCATGTGGCAGGCAGACCCTAGGTGAAACTTTAAAGTAGGCATCAGCTGGTGTTCCCAGGCTATCGATCCTGTTCCTGACTTTCTATTCCATTCTCATTTGATGCTCTGTTTTCCTTCTCCAGTCAAAATTTTCCATCTCTCTTCTCCCTCTACTGCCCTTTGTCTCAAAACTCACTTTTCAAAGAATTAATAGCCTCATTTGCCCTAGGGTGTGAATTATGTGACTTCTAGTAGGGTTATTCATAGTTTAACAAAAGACAAAGTTGTAAACCAAAGAAATAGTTCTATAATTGTATAATTCAGGCATTAATTCAGGAAAATTTCAGCCCACTTACATCCCAATCACACCTTTGTTAGGTACTCATTAATTCTTCCTTTTTCTGAGGATGGCCTTGTTTAAAAGATGCACCGAATTGAGCTAGTTTGGCAACCAAGCAGAAAAAGGATGGCAACTCGCTTATAGTTCAGAAATATTTTTCATTAGGATGAATACAGCAACAACAAAAATAAAGCATGCTATCCAACCTTTATTTGATTGGTATTCGCTCATACGATTGTGGTATTTGGAAAAGCAGTAATGAAACACTCTTGTGTGGGATGGTGAGACCCCTATTCAAATCGACTATTTGGAGGCATCTCAAAGTATGAACAGGAAGTACTTTATTTGGTTCTTGCAAGAAGCAATCGCACATCTCCTTCCCCTAGACAGTCTAGAGGAGGGAGCCACAGTACAGAAGTGGAAACATGGTTATATAGCTAAAAACTACAAACTCACTCCCCTTACCCTTTTGGTCAAGAGTCTGAGCAAGCAACTTATTTTCAGAAATTTGATTAGGAAATGGGTTAAGCAAATCTGGGGAGAGGGGCGACAGGTGGTTTCTCAACTTCAAGTTTCCCCATATCATATAATTTCTGAGAAATTGAAACTGAAGCCTAGAATCTGATTTACTTCAGATTTAAGTTCTTGAGAAGTTTTCACTAGCCATCACACTCAATCCCTCCTCTTATTTTATTCCTTTGAAAACTTCTCACACCACTCTTGACACATGTGTTAAATTAAGGAATCTTTCCTGTCCTCCTTTTCCTTTATGTCTACCAGGATCCATCTTTGTTCATTCATAACCATCATACCAATTGTTCCAGTTAATGATGTTTTGATGGTGATCATTTTTGATATGGTATTCTGTACAATTTTAGTAGTTAATTGTACCTTACAGGGTAAGCAAACTGGTAAAAGAATAACTCCACTTAATGCGACAAGCACAAACCACAGTATCTGTTTCCACTAGCTACCCCTAAACCACAACCACCAGGATGTATTGAAAGGAGAAGACCAAGTTTGGATGGGAACATGAGTAATCTTTAAAATTCCTGTTTCCACACCTAAATCCAATCAATAAATACCTCCTTACATTCTTTCCCCTATGAATTCTTCCCTTCATCTGTCTCTCTTTATATGAATATAGGAAGGGAGCAAAATTGACTGAAGTATTGACAAATTACAAGGGGGCAGTCTCCTTGTTATCACTGCAGATACAGAGATTCAAAATACAAAGGTAGATCAATGAATTATCCATTCAGAAGTTCCATCTCATATAGTGATCTGGGGAGGAAGGTCATCTGATGCAGTTTTCTGGTCTGGATGCTCCTTCAGGCCATCTTTAGCACAGCATCTCTGTATCTTCTTTTCTTTATCTTGTAGAAATCCAGGTGTCCACTCTCCTACAAAACTGACCTTAATACCATTTTAGATGACCATTCCTAAGTTTTATACACATCACTCTTACAAAATCAAAGCTGGAACTTTGGCCAATTGTCACATTTAAGAAATTCACATTAGAACCGAGTTTTTTCATTTTACATTCCCCCATCAGGAAGATGAGATTTCACTAAGGAGTCAATAAAAGTACTCCAGTACTTACATAAATACAATAAATAATCATTTTTAACACAGTACATATCGCATCATAAAACAATTCCAACTTCTGGTCATGTGATGCTTCTTTAAAGCATTTACAATACAAATCACAAACCATTTTTCTTTTAACGTCAACCAACTGAGACGAAAATAATAACAACTATATATGCTAACCTCACAAACCTTTGACCTGATTGTCCCCATGCTATTACTAAGAATTAAAGAATCCTAACTTATTGTTGATCTAAAGTCCTAAGCCTAATAGCTTAATTTTAGACTTAACCTCAGATGTTCCCCTACCAACAATCTATAATTTAATAGATCTGGTACGAAGCTTACAAAACTTTAGATTATAGGAAATTGCTATTAAGAGTAGGGACATTGCAGGGAAACAATATCTCCCTAATTTCATGTCCGTTCCAGGCAGGAAAAGATTGTCAATTGGCATTCAGCCAGGCTTAAAGTCTGCCCGGTGTCAGTGGGGAAATTGAGTCAGGAGAGTCCTACCTCAGCCCAGGCTGAACAGCTGCCCTCCCACCTTTCCCATGAGATCACTTTTTTGCAGTTCATACCAGCATCTCACAGGCTTACTGGCATCATGGATTGGAGGTTCAGACAGCCTTTCTTGCTATTCATACCTGGAGTTAGACTCAGAAGAACAGTCAGTTAATAGTCCCATAAAATCTTAATTTCACATTGGCTAAGGAACATCTTTTGAAGCAAGTCTTAAGTAGCTTACATGCCTTTCTATACATGTTCTGGTTCCTGATTAACTAACAACCATAAAATCAAATTTATCATTAAAGCCTTAGGTTATTGCTCTAATAGATTTACACCTGTTTCCCCAACTACTCTGTTCCTTCCTAACCCTGCTCAATCTAAAAGAATAAACTGCACATATGGTAAGTTCAAACAGTAATTTCAACTTACATTCATGAAATGAACTCATATCAAAGAGAAACATTTAACTTTTCCATCAATACCAAATTTTACCAGAGGTTACTTGCCTCTAAATAACTTAGACTGGAATTCTTTTCCCAAAACTAAAGATATCTCTGATTTCGGCTCAGTAATTGATTCAGTCAATAGTATTTACCCAGTTGGTCTTTGTAATTGGTAAAGACTTTATTCCCAAATTGGGACCTTTGTCCATTATCCCCAAAGAGTTTTTTTTTTGGCCCATTTGTCCAAAACACACAGGAAAACTTCACCTTGAAAACTCCTTGATTTTCCCCACATGAACTGTCTCTCCTGAGGCCCACTCTATCACTATGCTCAAATCTCTGTTCTATTTCCCACTCTTAATCCTATCCATCCAAATCTTCCATCAAGACTGTGCTGGGAATCCCTAGATCGCCTGGGGCCACCCTGAGCTCCTTCCTCAATCTCTCTGTGAATAAGGTACAATTCAACTTTAAATAATATCACATTTATACTGTGGTTTCATCTCCACTTATAGCCAGACTCAGAAATAGCGAAATGGGAAACTTTAAAAGAAGTGTTCCTTTTCAAAGGAAAACAATGAGGAAACTGAGACAAAGGGATTCCATCCCAGGTTGAAGACACAATTGTCCCCTGAGGTTTGTACCTTAGATAGTAGATTTCACTAATCAAAAATTTGACACATCTTAAATTTTAAATGTGTCCTAAAAACCAATCACTAGAGATTATCACCTAAATGAATTGCTGGTTTAGGAACATGTTATGCAGTTTACATTTCACGTAGAGATTACAACTTTAACAAAGTGAAAGGCCACACCAGCTGGGTGATTATTTTAAACTTTCCTAAATCTTAGCTGCCCCTGGGTGGGGAAGGGGCCAACTCCTCTCC
Organism: Potorous gilbertii; assembly: GCA_028658325.1. Classification (NCBI taxonomy): domain Eukaryota; kingdom Metazoa; phylum Chordata; class Mammalia; order Diprotodontia; family Potoroidae; genus Potorous; species Potorous gilbertii. Next base: position 31,515 of record JAQQSK010002701.1, on the reverse strand, counting down.
TTTTACAATAGAAAGTTAACTTCTCTTCTCTGCACATTTCCAGTTCAGATTAGATCTTAAGAAGTCCTCCACTAATGACTAGATTTTAAAAGAAAAAGGGGTGAGGTGGGGCCAGAAGGCTTTTTGTCTCAAAATTCCTAGTCTCCATTATCTTGTCCCTCATCTTCCAACTCCCCTTGAAACCTGAAGTCATGATAACAAATTAGCAAATACAAACATAAATTTGGTAAGTAGGCCTTTCAAAAAATCATACAAAAGAGTCGTACAACAAATATTTTCCTCTTTTAAGAACAATTTACAATTTGTCACAAAGCCCTCATGAACCTCACTGGCAAAAATTACAAGACCTAAAACCAAGGCCTTTTCCCAGGTGGCATATTTCCTTTTTTACATATTTTTGTAAATATGCTTGATTCCTAGCAAAAATAATTTTAGTTAACAATGAAATTCTAATATAACAACATTTACATTTACTTAAAAATTTAAACTATTTAAGTTTACTTAAAACTTTAAATGAACCATTACCCATTCAGCTGAATGCATCTCCACATCACTTTGCACGATAACTTTACCATGTGGACATTATCACCCTGATCAGATGAAGTCATCTTAAATTTGACTGAGTTATTAACTATATTAAATCAAGTTAAGTGATTTTTCTTTTCCCTCTTCTTAAAATACTTCCTCACACCCTCAGTACTTACTGAAACCATCTGAAACTGACCCATTCAGAGTCAGTTTCCCAATTCTCTCAATCCCATTATTCAGATTGTCTAGTTCCTTCACATCTTTAACTGTAACTTTCTGCACTAGAATCCCCTTCTAACTTAAAGCAAAGGAGCTAACTCTACCATTATGCATTGAACATCAGCAAATTTCTATCACCTCCTTTTAAAATCCTCAATCCATGTATATGTAGCAATTACATTACATTACACCTAACAAATACCCTTTACAATCATAAATGCCAGATAATATCTTTTTCTATCTAGGCCTGATAGGAAGATCATTCTCAGATGCTATTTATTATTCCTTCAGGACAAATTTTTAATTGAAATCATATCAAACCTGGATTTTGTAATCACTAATGATAAACATCTTTTATAATCAAACACTTTTGCTACTTACAAGAAAAGTTTCTACACTCCTCTTATTTGAGTCAAGCCTTGTCTGCATTCACAAATGAATGGAAAGGCTTTCTAGTTCATGTCTCATTATGGGTAAGGTAGGAAATGAGTAGATGCTAGTTAGTCTGCCTTTCTTTTAGTGTGGGGGGGAGATAATCTCCCCTCAGCCTTCCTGCTCTTACTGGCTGGCTGCCTCACAAAGCATTGGAGAAGACAGAGACACAAATCAAAGACACAGACTTTCATTCACACACAGCACGTACAGACAAAACATTTAACAAATCATTTTCACTCAATTTTGAATTTTGATTTCCTCATCCTCTTGGATGCCAAACTAAAGAGTTTAGGCGGGTTCATAGGGCATCCCCCACAAGACTTCTGTTTTGCTTTATCAACTCAAAAGAATTCTATATAGGTGATTTCCTCCAGGTTACTCAATTCTCAGAGGATCTGTGCTTTGGCCAGATTGTGCCTCCTCCAATATCTTTATCACCCCAAATAAAACAACAATATTTAATCATTTCCTTTTTATCTTTTCCTTTGTATTTAGGTACCTCATTCCGATTTTGTAATCTATTTCCCAAGAGACTATTTACCGGTATACTCTGACTGTTCTGAAGCACAGGGTTTGAACTGCTCCTTCCCCCTTTTGCACAAAGGCTGTCACCAGACACCTCTGAGTCTAGGACTCACTGAAATGGCTCTCTCCGCTATATCACGGTGGGGTCACCCCCAATCAGCAGTTGCCTGGTAGCATTCTCTGTGGGGTCCTTGCCTTGGGGTTTAAACTTTCACAATTTGGACAGAAGCCATCACCAGTCTTCCCAAGTCCAAGACTCCAGTAAATAACCTTGAGATTCAGGAGTGCTTACCTCTGGGTTGTTTGCGCATAAGTTACCTGACTGGCAAACTCAAACACTGACCAGTTGGAGTTTCAGTTCCTTCAGAGCTTCAGAGACCCTACACTTTCTGTTTTACTAAGTTCCTCTGCTTTGGGTTGTTACTTCACAGAGAGGGTGATCTGGCACTCAGCTCCAAGGACCATTGGAGAAAAATCTCTCAATGGGCATCTGCCCTTGAACTGAAGCACTGACCATCTCTCTGGGAAGTCATATGATCCCGGACAAGTCCCCAAGAAACTGTGTGGGATGGCTAGACCTCTTCTCAAATTGCCTACTCCGAGGCATCTCAAAGTATAAACAGAAAGTCCTTTTTTTGGTTCTTGCAAGAAGCAATCACACATCTCCTTCCCCTAAACAGTCTAGAGGAGGCAGGCACGGTATAGAAGTGGAAATATGATTATATAGCTAAAAACCACAATCCACTCCCCTTGACCTTTTGGTCAAGAGCCTGAGTAAGCAACTTTTTTTCATAAATTTGCCCCAGATACGAGAAATATGGAAATGGAAGTCAAGGGTCTGAGCAAGCAGTTTATTTTCAGAAATTTGATTAGGAAACAGGTTAAGCAAATTTGGGGAGAGGGGCAACAGGTGGTTTCACAACTTCAAGTTTCCTCATATCATATGATTTCTGAGAGATTGGAGCTGAGGCCTGGAATCTGATCTACTTCAGATTTAAGTTCTTAAGAAGTTTTTACTAGCCATCATGTTCACTTCCAAATGTCAGAATGGAATTAGATATGGAAACTCTTGCAATGAAAGTTTTAGATGACAAAATGCATGGGATTCTAGGATGCCTCCTCTCTAGTGATAATTTCAGATCCTTCTAGAAGTGATATGACAGATGCTCATTGGCATGCTTTTGTCATCATCACAGTATGGATGTTGCTGTGGATGTATATTTTTTGGATATAATTAGACTCTTCTATATTTCCTAGAGAAGACAGACACTGAAATAATTCTTCAAATAATTAGGACTTAGTCGTTTTAAAAATATAATTGTACCCTCTTCTGATTTTCCACTGAAAGTATGTGTTTCCAGGCTGTATACTTGGATGCAACTCCACCAAGTTGCTCAGGATGAGATCTTTCTTGTTTTGAAAAGCTGGTCCTTTAAATGGGTTTAGTGAAATGCTCATCAAATATATTTAAGAGCCTTTATGTAGGATATTGTCCAAAGCAAGCTAAAGATTGAGTCCCACTTAAAATTCTGTCTTCTATAAGAAGCCTCTGTTACCTTCCCCCTTATTCCCTCTATTGATTATTTCCAATTTACATTGTATATAGTTATGGCATTTAATGATTGTACATAGTTATGACATTTAATGATTTTGTCTTGTAACTGCCTCAGTCATGGTTCTTGGTCTCAGAACTTAGTTCAGAAATTTAGCTGGCCTATAGTTAAGTTTAGAAATCCAGTTCTCTTGCTAATCATGCTTTATTCTTGCCTTAAGGCTGTGGAAGATGTGGGTGTACACTAAAGAATCTGATCCAGTATCTATACACCACCAAGTTATCCTTCGAGGATGTCTAATTCACTCTCTCTGACCTTGCAAGTGGACTCAAACAATGAACATTTGTTAGTCACAGGAGAAAATGAAAGGGTTGTTGTTCCAAACTTCCATTGTTTCCCATAACTTAGCCATGTAAGTGATCATGTTGTCCTCAACCCCACGATGCCTTCAATTGTATAACCAGTAGTATTATTTCCTCACCTGCCTCATTTTGTTCTTTTTTCTAATCTTATAAAAAGAAGCTGAGTTTCTGTCTTACAGTCTTTAGTTAAACTGAAGTAGCCATTGGACCATTCATTGAGCAGTGTAGCATCCTTCTTAATAAAATATCTTGTTCAGAGGAAATGTGCCTCAGTCTACCTTTGCTGAATTTCATTCTTGACATGTTGCCTCTTTGACTCTGAGGTCCTTGGGAGCAGGGACTGTTTTTTATCTTTCTTTATATCCCAAATGCTTAGCATAGTGCCTAGCACATAGTAGGAGTATAATAAATGTTTATTAACTGATTTATTAATGCAATCCCAGTCTTTCAGGAGTTTAGAATATATGGACAGGGTATTTTCTCCTGCAAGAATGTAGCTTTACAATAATTAGATCTATTATGCCATTATGCCATTTATTATGAGGCAATATAATGTGTTCATTGGCTAGATTAGAGCCAGGAAAATCAATTCCTTTGACACATTCTGGCCCTGTGTCCTGTGTACTTGGTCTTTCTCAGACTCTGATGGCATCTTAAATTATAGATGGTTACTTGATTGCTGTGAATTTAAATTCTACCTGGAAAGTCAGTTGAACAAATAATCCACTCCTGCAAAGAGGAACTTTTTTTTCTTTTTTGAAGTGGTTTGGTGAGGTATAGAGAACTGCCACATTTTTCCTCCAAATAATTGGAAGAGTAAACAGTCCTCTAGATGCAATATTGACAAACTTTACCAGAATGTGCTATTTAATGTGTGTTGACTTGTCTCTTAGTAAAAGAGGGCTGGATGTAGTTTGAGCTGCTGGGTTCTTATTCTTCTGGGTAAATCATTCAGGTCAAACCCTGGCCTTCAGTTTTTCATCTGAAAAAATGGAGAGGTTTGACAAGATGACTTCTCAGGTTTTCATATCTAAATCTATGACCTTAGTCTTATCAAACTTTCAGACGTTTAGGACTCTTACACTGCTATTATTGTGGAGAGAAATAACAATAAAAAATACAGCCCTATTTCCTTCTCAAATATTGGGATTGGGAAGAGGGAGAAACATGGTAAAAATTTTTGACAAGTTATAATTATATAAGTCTTCATGTAAAAAAGTGATTTAAACCTCTATTTGGAGTTAATGCACATACTTAATCCTTAGTGGTTTTCTAAAGCCCATCTTACCATTTTCTTTTATTGAAAGTAGTGATATAGTTGAGGATGGATGGTCCTGTATGAAATCCCAGCTGCCCAAGCATAACTTCAAACAGCAGGGGTTGTGGGAGGAAGACAAATGGGCTAGGAAATTTTTTTTGCTCATTTTGACAGTAAATTAATAATATGGGAAATCATATTCAAAATAATATGCAAATTACATGTGCTATTCTGAGTCAAGGGTATAGGCAGAGATTGTAATATTTTTTTTTAATCTTCTACGTTTCAAAGCCTGATGTGGGAATAGTGGGCAGCAGTGATATAGTCAACAGAATAGATATAGTTCTCCCTGCATGGAAATATTCCTTTTCTTCTTTGTTGTGAAACTGCCCTCTTTCAATTCAAACCTTAGACTAGCACAATGTTAAAATGGAAATTCATGTTGAGAAGAAGCATAGCATCGTGGATGGGCTGAGCTTGGAGGCATGAAGACCTGAGTTCAAGGTCCATTTTGTGCGTATGCTTCAGTGCTCAAAGTAATGATAAGTTATGGATTAGTTGTCTGTTAGCTCTAGAATACCACTACATAGGAGAAATCACAGATCCAGACTCAACTCACTTCCCTTACCTTGGCCTCCACAAATTTTACCCACAATTTGGAGCAAAGTGGAGTATTGTATAGAGTGCTGGGCTTTGAGTTGGTTATCATTTGGTTTGGTGTCAACTTCAGGGTTTTGCCAGAGAAGGTACATAAGAATTGGGTAGTCTGCCTCCTCCTCAGGCCGCCATTTTGGTAGGAAGCCCCTGACTTTGGAGTTGAAAGTCATGTAGATGTGGGTTCAAGTCTTGTCTTTGAAGTCTTGGGCAAGTCAAAATCAAATGTGATAATATTTGAAAGGCACTTAGCATAGTGCCTGACAAATACTAGACACATAAAATTTCTTAAACCTTTACTGCCCCAGTGGACTCTTCATATCTGTACAGTCCCATTGAGTTTCCTATCTCTATCATTGAAATCACAGACCAAATAAAAATAAGTAAAGAAAGAAATGAAATCAATGACTACAGCCTGGGCATTCCTCAAAGGCAATTATCCGGATGGAACTTCCTTATAAAGTTGCAAGTTGTTCTTGTTTAGCTGTGCTAGTTAAGTCTGATCCTTCATGACCCCATTTGGGATTTTCTTGGCAAAGACACTGGAGTGGTTTGCCATTTCCTTTTCTAGTTCATTTTACAGATGAGGAAACTGAGGCAAACAGGGTGAAGTGATGTCAGGCCATATTTGAACTCATGATGATGAGTTCAGGATGACTCCAGAGCCAGTACTCTATTCACTGTGTCACTTTTAGAATCAGGTTTCAAGAAATCAAAATAAAAATCATGCTTAGTTTTAGAAAATAAAGGGCACCTCATGATGTCTGTATACTTGGCGGGTAGTTTTTCTTTTTGACAGGCACTTTGAGAGTTGTCCTTGGCATGAGAAAGATCTGGATTCAGGTCCTGCCTCACACCTCCTGGCTGCATGATGCTAGACAATTTTTGAATCTCTCAGTGCTCCCTAAAACTCTCCAAAATTATAAATTGCAGAGAAAATGTTGACCTATATTGGTGGAGGGAGTTTACTTATTTGGGATTTCTCTGCAGTCATAAAATCACCAAGCAGGTAAAAAATAGTCCATATGTTGGATAGTGTCCTTTTTTTTTTAATTAGAAAAAGGATTCATGTCATTTTAGAGAGATTTCACTGTAAACTGGAGACTGCAAATTTTTATTCTGGAGCTGATAGAAATTAAATGGCAGTGATATGACATGAACAATACAACAATATCTCCATGCTGCTTATGGAATATCTCTAATAACCTCCATGTCTTGTCCTGCTTAGGATCCATGGTTCTGTTTAGAGTTTAAAGATTCTCAAGGAAGAAAAATATCCCTCTTCTTTTCATCTCAGCCCAGAAGAGAGCATCACCTTTGCCAAAGGTCTCATCTTGAGTGTGATGGGAGCTGTCTAGATAAAATTTTCCCTGGTGGTCTGAAAAAAAGGTGGCAGTAGCTACTATCCCTTTCAAAAAACAGATGGGCTCCTTCCTTATCAGCTGGCTTGCTAGGATTCTGCCTCCCACAGTGAGTCACGTAGAAGAGTTTAGTGTTTCCCAGCAAGCAGGCCAGAGCCCAAGTTCCAGAGCTATTCTTAGCTGTTCCACACCCTGTGTCCAAATGGAGAGAAGATAGGGGATGAGCCTGCTGGGGACACATGGGGGCTTGATGACAAACAGGATAGATTATGTCAAGTTCAGTTTTTGAAGCTCCATTTTCAAAGAAGTTAAAATGAGGCTTCAAAAGATCGACTGGTGGACTGGGAGGTTTAGCATTGGAGCCCAAAGGACCACTGTTTAAAACAGAAAAGAGAAACAACAGTCAAGGCAACTGACATTCTGATTGGCATTTTCTTTTTGTTTTTGTTTTTGTTTTTTTTATCCCCAGAGGGCTAAATTAAAGCTAAGATAACAGCTGTGATTTATACTTCCCTCCTTGCAAATGTATCTTTTTATATATTTGAAGTTTAAATAAATATTCCACACATTTAAATAGCCATACAAGCATCCTCTGTGGGTTTATTTTAATAAATTATATACTTCTCTTGAGTATTATCTGATGATAGTCGATAAATATTTATTAAGTGGCTCTTAGGGGTCTGGCACTTTGCTAGGCACTGAATATCATATTTGAGTACTGACTGAATCTTCTCCCACATTCATCATATATAGAGAGTTTTTCTCTTGACTGGACTTTTTGTATGAATCTTTATGACTGTTCTCTGAATAAAACTTGTCAGTGATGATAAACTGCTAGAACACTGAGCCAGACCTATTACTACAACCTGATATTAATAGAGCATATTACAGGTTTCAAAACACTTTACATTATCTCATTTGATCTTTACAGACCTGAAAGGTGAATTTTATAGATTTAGGGATGGAATGGATTTGTTTAGTTGGTTGATCTAGCGAACTGCCAAGGAAGAAAATCCCTTTCCCAATTCTACTTGGCATCTGTTTGTGACTTAGAATTTCAGAAAGTTACCTGGAAGCATGGAAAGGTTAAATGACTTGTTCAGGTTAAGTATATGAATTCAAGTCTTCCTGATGTGAAAGTTCCCTTTCTTTTCACCAGGCTGCTTTTCTGTTGTATTATGCCCATTTTGCAGATAAGGAAACTAAGGTTCAGAGAGGGACTTAAATAAAATGCCTAATTACACAATTAAATCAATGTCTTCTATACATCAGTCACTATGCTAAATACTGAACAGACAATGATATAAATGAAAAAGTTGCTGTGCTCAAGGATCTTGTATGCTATTGGGGATGATACGTACACATAGAGAGGTAGGTAAGGAAAGATAAAGTATGTACTAAATATATGCTAGGTAATTTGAGAGGGTAGGCACTGGCAGTTGGGTTGAGGGGCAGGGATCAGGAAAGATCTCAGGCAAAAAAATGGCACTTGAGCTGAGTTTTTAAGGAAAATAAGACTCTGGAGGCAGAATTTGAATCCACTATTTCCTGGTTTCTTGGCTAGAACTCTGTCTAATATACCGTATCGCTTCCAAAAAATCAATTTATATCATTCTGATAAAGCTCACTATTATTGTGAATATTATTTTTATTAGTTTGCATTTATTTATAAGGCCTCAAAGGAATCTTGCAAATGATCCCTGTTCTTTTCTACCAATTTTATCTACCTCTAACAATTTATAATCATTCAGTTCTCTCAAGGGGCAAAAGAACTAAAAGGATGAAAGTATACTTCAATAAATTTGTGAGGAGAACATTTATTTTTTATTAAATCAAACTTATCAAATTATTGCTGAAAACATGATTCATTTCCATGAGTTTAAAAAATCCCAGCCCTAGAAATGACCTTAAGAGTTAACTAGTCTCAACTTCCAGCTTCGTGCTAGGATCCTGCCAATGATATGGTTGACAAATGATCATTTAGATTCACTACTAAAAAATAATAATTTCATATCCGGAAGCATTTAAGGCTCACAGAGGCATTTCCTCACAATAACCATGTGATGTAGTTAGTACTCCAATTTATTGTTGCGGAAACTGAGATTCAGAGAGATTAACTGATTTGTCTGTGATCACACAACTAGAAAGATTGGCAGTCAGGTACAAAACTCATGTCTCCTAACTCTAAGTCAGATGGCCTGTCAGGTATGTGATAATACTTTTCCATGGATTCAAAGACAGTCTATCCATTCCATGTTTTAGACAGCTTTAAAAATATTCTTCTTTTTTTTCAACAGAAATCTGTCTTTCTGTAATTTTCACTGACTGATCCTAGTTCTGCCTTCTGAAGTTACATAGAATAGTTTTTCTTTTCATACAAGAGCTCTTAAGAAACGTTAAGGATATTATGATGTCTAACCATAAAATGGAATGTGCTATCAAAATTTTTATAGTGATTGATCTTTAATTCAATTCAATGAATATTTATAAAAGGTATATATTCTGTGCCAATGAATATCTCATGATACAATGGGGATATAAGACAAAAATGAAAAGTAGTGCCTGATCTCCAGAAACTTATATTTTACTGAAAAAGGAAACAGGCAAATAAATAAATAAATACAAGCCAATTTTAACAAGGAGGGAGCATTAATAATCAGAGAAATCAAGACATAGGGAAGCCTGAGCTGAGTTGTGAAGGAAAGTAAACATTTATCTGCCTTGTGACTGGATGTCTCCTCCCCACCACAAACTTCATCCTCTAGACAAGACCTCTAGAAGTCATACCTGACATCATTGGAGTTAGTTAATACACTCATCTTTGCAATTTCATCTCTGGAATTAAATCTGGTCTACCATGTCTAGCTGACCCCAGACCAGGCTATGCTACACATCTCATCCAATCTCCATCCATGTGATTTCTAAATACCTTACTATTTTGATTGATTTTTTTCTGGACATCATCCAATTTGGTGATGTTTATCTTCACTTGTGACACCCAGAACTTTACCCAATGATCTAGATGTGGGCTGGCCTTTATCAAGAACAACAAACCTATTGTTTCCCTTAAAACGAACACCACTAGTCTAAGTTCATTAAATTTTTGGGGAAACTCCAAACATTATTTTTTGGTGTTGAACTTGCAGTAACCTAATTGAATTAAAGTTAATGAATAAGACTCACAACTCTGAAAGCATGGATTATCCAGTCTTTGATCTAGTACTTCCTGTGTGAAAAACCTTACTGCATCAGAAGACAATTTTGATTCCAGATAATTCAAATTGTTAGGAAATTCTTTTAAATATGCTAGGCTGAAATTTACCTCCTTGAAACTTCCATCTTGATTTTTTTTTCCCTTCTGGAGCAATGCAGTGCAAGTCTCATCATAATTACATATATTATTCAAATTTTGAAGACAAGCTACTAACCCCCTCCCCTACTCTTCTCCATACCCTATATCTTTTTTTTTCTAGCCCACCTCTCTAATATTTGGATAATCTTGGAGGTTACTACTGGAGACTAATTTTCACTTTTGTTTTTATATACCTATGGGTCTAGTATAGTAAGTACCTGGCATATTTTATGGATTTAATGATAAGTACTTATTGAATAAATGATTTCTTAACTCCTTACCATTTGAGTGCTTTTTTTTGCATGTGGTTCTATAAACATCTTAAAAGTTGCTGTCTAAGACAGGGAGGAATACTCAAGATAGGATCTGAACATCACAATCCAACAGGGTAATAAACTTTCTTGATCTAGCCAGTACTATTATAAGATTTCATGAAAACTAAGGGTGGTATTGTAGATGTACACTTGGTCTCAGAGTCAGAAACCCCACTTTTGACTTTGATTGCATAACCCTGGGTAAGGCACAGCCTCTAAGGACCCTTATCAATTCTCTAAGACTATAAATTTTAGAACAATATCTGCCTTGGTGGAGTTACCCTGGCTGAGAGTTCCTTACAGTGTAGGCATAGAGCCTATCCCAACAAAGTCATAGTTTGGAAGCCTTCTCAACCCTTTCCTCTTTCCTCAAATATTGTACTAGACTAACCCAGGTCACCTGGATTTTAGGTCAGTATTCTTTCATTGAACCATAAAACCATTGAAAAGAACTCTCAGAACTGAACTTGGTGACTCATGCCTTCAGTCCCTGCTTCTGGGAAGGCTGAGGCTAGTGGAACACTTAAGCTGGGAACAAGAGTAGGACTGGAGTTGATTTGATGTCTGCATGAAGTGTGCTACCAATATGATAAACCACTAGAAGGAAGAGCCACTAGGAAGTCTAAAGGGTGGCAAACTGTTCATGTTGGGAAAAAATGGAGAAGATTAGAGCTTCTTTGGCAAAGAGATTAGTATTAGGATAAGGCCCCTGAGTGAATATTGTACTTCCAGTCTGAGAGAGAAAGAAAGAAAGAAAGAACGAAGGAAAGAAAGAAAGAAAGAAAGAAAGAAGGAAGGAAGGAAGGAAGGAAGGAAGGAAAGAAGGAAGAAAGAAAGGAAGGAAGGAAAGAAGAAAGAATGAAGGAAAAGGGAAGAAAGAAAGGGAAAGGGAAAGAAAAGGGAAGAAAGAAAGGGAAGAAGGAGAGGAAAAGAAGGAAGGAGGAAAGAAAGAAAAAAGAGAAAAGAAAGGAAGGAGGAAAGGAATGAAAGAGAGGAAAAAGAGGGAAAAAGGAAGGAAGAGAGAAAGGAAGAAAAGGAGAAGAAGAGATAGAAGAGAAAGGGACCAAGTTAGTCAATCAGCTCTTCAGTTACCAGAAACATTAACACTGAAGGTGATGAAAGGTATTTGCAGCTAGTCTAAAATTAAAAGGAATTTTCTAAAGTGAACAGGAAATCATTAAAAATTGCTAGCTACAAAATATAGCAGCAGGGAAGACATTTAATGAACAATTATCTATAATGGAAGAGGTCCTTTTGAAATGTCCAGAAAGAGGCAAAGATAATTTTAAGGTGTAGCTAGTTGAAAGTTAGACCTTGATAATTATCTGCTAAATAAAATTAAAGAATATTTCCACCCCTAGAGCCACAACCCCATTTGGGATGCTGCTTTATCACCATTTCGATGCTTGAAAATGGTATTAAATGGAATTTTCTATAAATTTATATAGTCACTGGGATAAAGTTATTTATATGTGTGGTCCATGTACATGATAAGGTATTTGAGTGGGTGAGCCATATAGTTTGCTTTAGGGATTACAAGGTCCAGGATGAAGCCTGGCAAATTATAGTTTACAGTCTATTGAGGGAATGCAGAAGACCTTTACAAGCTGCTCGGGGTATGGAGATAAAAGAGTGAGAGACAAAAATGTTCAATGAATATATTTAGCATGAAAGGAAATTTGATTTACAACAATAGAGCATATTTACTGACATTTTTCCCTGAAAGTTTTGCTCTAAAATTGTTTTGGGGGAAGGAAATAAATAATGCAAACATTTTGGCTTAGAGAAAAAATGACTAAGTTGAGCATGAAGGTGTCAGTGTGTGCAGAACTATTTCTGGGAGAAGAGTCAGAGTGGAAGGTAGGGAAAGAATAGGAAGTTATCTAAAGGTGGCACCAATCTAGTTAGTTTCAACGCTCCATCTTGACTCTGGGGAGTAGATGGTCAAACACATTTTCCTTCTGTAGCTCAAGTAGGGTTGGATGGACGGGGGACAACAAGTGTGACAGGTTGAATACACTTTTAGTCATTTTGTCAATTGCTGTTATCATTGACTGCTTTTTTTCTCTTCTAGCTTGAGTACCAAAGAGTACTAATATAGATGCAAAATTAAATTAGGGAAAACTCCATTTTTAATAGCAAATTGGTTTCCATTGAATGGTAGCAGCTATGTGGACTCTTCCTCACCAAGAATCAAATCTTTCATGAGGGATCTGTGTGTAATTAGTCCGTAGCCTCAGCATTATTTTAACTCTGTTTTGAGGCAGACCTAGCCACCCAACAGGAAGTATTTGGTAAGGTCTGTCTTTTGAGTTACATTGCTTCTGCTTCAGTCACCATTCCCCTAGTCCTATTTACTTATTGGATCAGACTAGGAAAATTACTTTCAGCTCTCACTCTCCCTATGGACAATAGCACTGGGTCTTTGCAAATTACCTTGGAGCATCACTTAACAAGTCCGGAGTGGATTACTTCATTCCAATCTACCTTCCCAAGCTTATTATACTTTACTTTGCTTCATTTACTCATTGGGCTAGATAAACTGGCCTCCTTACTCTTTCTGACATGTACTGTTCTATTTTCCAACTCCCTGTCCTTACATAGGCTGTCCCTCAGCCTTGAGATACATTCCTTCCTTAATTCTACCTCATGGAATCTCTTAACCCAAATGCCACTTCCTACATAAGGTCTTTCCAGATGCCTCCCCGCAAGTTCCTAGTGCTTCCTTCTACCAAATTACCTCATATTCATTTTGTATAGGTTTTTTTAATGCTTACAGTGGTGTGTGAATTCCTTGGGAAAAGCAACAATTTGATGTGGTTTCATTTTGTGATGGCAATGCTTATGTATGTGTGCTTTTATTAACTCTAGCCTGACTTAGAACATCCAATCTTGACCACATGAAACTGGATTGAGTTGGTTTCCCCACCTCTAAATAGTTCTCTACCTGTTGAGACCTGGGATTTTGTGTCATACACGTTTCATTATTCTACTTTGCTATGTTTTTAATTTTGTGGTTTTTAAGAATGGATATTATTCCAAGTAAACCTGAAAAAGTTGTAGCCTTTAAGAAGCACATTTCAATGAATATTTTTGCCTTTTGTACTTGAAGAAGGCCAAAATGACATCATGATGTCAGGGTCAATAATGTATAGTATGTCTGGCTGGGGTTGATCATATCAATATGAGCTAGGAAGAGTCTACCACAGGTCTGGCTTAAATAATCCATATGATCATTTGGGAGGGATATGTCTATAAATTTGCAAATTTCATGCTTCTTTTGAGCCACTGTAATTCTGCTATGCTCATTGAGTATAGCACTTCCTTTGATGTGGGCACACTATGCTGTGCCGGTATCTCCCATGTCTCACAATAGATATCAAAGTTCTTCAGAGAAACCTTACATGCATAACCATCATTAACGGTATGGTAAAATCAAATGTTCCAAAGATCATAATTCAAGCCCAGAGTGAAACAGGTTGCATTGATGAGGAAAGGAAATGGAGATAAAAAACAAAGTAGCAAAATTACAAGGTCATAAACTATTGCTGTAAAATTTCAAAATTAGTACTCAGGAAGCAAAGGTCTCTAGAAGGACCTAGAAATGTGAAGATTTTTTATTTATCTCTATACAATATAACATAACTTCTTGAAGTTGGAGAAACGGTAAGCTGGTTTTTTTTCCCCAAACTTCTAACCATTTCTCTGAAGGAAAAAAAGAACACTTGTCAAGGGCAAGATAGTGAAAAGACCTGAGTAGTAAGGATTTTAAAATGGTATTTGTTACTCAGAAACTTTTAAAATTTAATTCTATACAAAAACCATTGTCAAAAATCAAAATGTCTATAAGACCTGGGTATTTTTTACCTCTAGTAGGTCTGGATATCTTGTGCCCATTGAAGAAATGATGAACTCAGATAGATTTATTGTCACTGAATTTTTAACACTTCTACCTTGTATTGTAACTTGCTCTTAGGGCCAGACCACAAGGCTGACCAAAATCTTTTGCCCAATAGACAGATGATCAATGGATATAAATAAGCAAGCAGTTATTTAAAGCATCTATATACCAAAAATATTTTAGTAGCCTTTAGTAAAGAACAAAAAACAAAGTAGATACCCTTTGATTGAGAAACAGCTAAACAAATTGTTACGTGAATATTACCGTCTTATAAGAAACCAATTGTTGTTTGCCCTTAATTTTCAAAGAGGACCGTGACATCAGGGCGTTGACGCCACGACATGCAAGTGAATTGGATTCAAGTAAGGCAGGGCTGTGCAAAGTCACCAGCCTCACTTTCTTCTCCATTCATCCCTCTGCTACTACTCCTAATTAAGAAACATGAATAGAGAGAAGAATAGAAAGATTTGCATGAACTGATGTAAAGTGAAAAGAGCAAAGACACCAAAATAATGCAAATTTTCCTTAACTCTTTCATATGAAGATCTCATCTCATATTTTGCTGAGACAACAGGGACTATTTGCTGAGCTTTCCATTTTCTACATATCAAATCCCTTGCCATTGTGTCCTATTCTTTCTTCTCTTACCTGAGAGTGTGAAGAAGAGATATGTCATCTACCTGCCCAGACCAACCCTTCTGCAACACTTGATCTAGGGAAAGGCTAGACTTGCAAGAGCTAATTACTAAACTTTCAATGTGAGCATTGCACCTTGGAAATAAACTAACTTCTGTAGGCTTGGTTCATTGTGTTATTGATTGTATAGATTTGAGAAAATGTTAATAATTTAGATTAAAATTTCAAGGTGTGTTGTATGCACATTTTTTCCCAGAGAGCTGGTTAAACAATTGCCAACACACTGCTGCCTTGATACCATGCTCTCCAATCTTCTCTAGCACTTTGTCTCTGCTATCATGTTCCTAAATGCCATCAAGTTTCTCATTGAAAACAAATAAAAAGAATCCCTTACTTGACCTCCTATCTCTTCAAGATTTTAGCCTGTATTTCTCTTTTTTTTTTTTTTACAGATAAAATTCTTAGAAAAAACTGCCTATACTTACTTATTGCTTCCACTTTCTCACCTCTCACTTATACCTCATCCATTTACAACCTAGTTTCTGAACTTACAAACAGCCCATCAGGTGATTAAGGGAGATTTTTATTGCCTTGGGGGAGGATCTTGCCTAAGAGGAAACTTGGTTAGGGGGAACCTTGCTTGCAGGAAGGCTTTCGTACCTTTTGACACTGGGTCAATTAAGCACCGAATCACTTGGCTGGTGATGCCTTCTAGCTTTGAGACTATTAGTTGAAAACTATGTATACTGAGAGGTTGGCACTGTACTTTGGAGCTTATTCATGGGAAGAAAATTTCTTTGTCATTTGGCCAGATAAGACTCTGGTAGCCATTGTTAAGGAGTTCCCTGCCTTTATGAACCCAGATATTGGTTCTCCATGGTCTGGTGATTAGACATCTATTATTCTGTTTAGACAGTTAGAACCCTGTCTATTGAATTCTTTCTTGGATATTCACTTCTCTCTACTTATCTGTCTGCATTGCGTAATTAAAATAAAATTGTTGACCCCTTTGAAGCTATCTTTCCTTTAGAAAAGCAGATTAAAGAACCTGTGCTAGCAGCCTACTCTGTGTGCTAGTGTGGTTGCTAATAGACACACTCTTTTGAATTTATTTCTCTCCAGTTCACCACCATCCTTCCATTCAGCCAAGTTCACAATCTCAGCATTATCTTTAACTCCTCATTCTCCCTCACTTCACTTCTCTAATCAATTTCTTCTACACATTTCTCATATCTCTCCCCTTTTCTCTATTCATATCACATCACCCTAGTTTAAGTCCCCTTACCAGCTCTTACATGAATTATTGTAATAAACTCCTAATTGGCCTCTTTGCTTCAAATCTCTCTCTAATTGAATCTAACCTCCCTATACAGCTAAAATGATTTTCTTAAGGTGCAAGTCTGGCTTTATCACTTCCCTGTTCAATAAACTCCAATGACTTCCTAGTGCCTTAAAGAACAAATATACACTTTTCTTTTTGTCTTTAAAACTCCTTCAAAATATGGCCATCATCTACTTTTCAGCCTCATTAGATATTACTCCAAGTATATCCTATATTTTGTGTATTTTACAATTAACCCATTGAGCTTTTTTCCTTTTCCTCATGCATGACATTTTATTTCCAAGTTTTGTCTAAGTTGTTTGTCCCCCAAGCCTGGAATGTACTCTTTCCTCATCTCTACCTCTTAGCATCCTTTTCTTCCTTTAAGTACCACCTTCTATATGAAACTTTTTCTACTTTCCCCATCTCTTTGAGTACCTTCCCATACAATTACTTTGTATTTATTTTCTGTATATTTTGTTTCCCCAAATAGACTATAAACTCCTTGAGGGCAAGGAGTATTTCATTTTTATCTTTGTATTTCCAGAACACAGTGGTTGGCACATAACATGTGCTTAATGAATACTTAATCATCAATCAATTCATGTATGGTCTCATACAAATCATTTAATCTCCCTGGGTCTCAGTTTCTTTAACTGTAAAATGAGAGGTTTGGACTAGATGAGTTCTAAGTTTCCTTCCATTTCTAAATCTTTATATGGTCTTATTGTACTCCTGTCTCTCTCCTCCATCCCTTCCTTTCCATTCCTTCTGCTATCATCATTGTATAGTTTATCACCTGCCCGACCTATTGTAACATTATTCAATAATATCTTCCTGTTTTCACTCTCTACTGCTTCCAGTTCATACTTCATACTGTTTTTAGAATAATGCCCCTTTGGTATGGAGCTAGTCATGACACTATTGTGCTCAAAAATCTTTAATGACTTTCTGTTACTTACTGAGGCAAATTCACTCCCATGTCTTTTGTGACTCTAAATCTATGGTCTTTCCAAAACACCATACTCTGATACTTTTAATCATCAATTATGTGTTATAGATATTTATATGTTTCATATTGTTCTATTAGACTACAAACTCAGTGTGGGTATAGACCATGGCATAACCAAGCTATAGTTTTTCCAATATAATGTTCTGCATACAGCAGGTCTATAATAAATGTTGGTTAAATTGAATTTAATTCACTTAATTTACTAAGTTGAAATGTTAGAATTCAAGTGAGTCAAAGTAGTCATTTTTTCCCCTTCTTTCTTCTTCTGCCTATTTTCTATACCATTTCCTTCTCTTTCTCTTTATGTAAGAATGGAATTGGATGTGTGTGTGTGTGTGTGTGTGTGTGTGTGTGTGTGTGTGCATGTGTGTGTGAAAGAAAGAGAGAGAAAGAGAGAGCTAGGAAAGAGAGGGAAAGAGAGAGAGGGAGGGAGACAGAGAAGAAGAAGAAGAAGAAGAAGAAGAAGAAGAAGAAGAAGAAGAAGAAGAAGAGGAAGAGAGAAGAAGGAAAAGGAGGAGAAGAAGAGAGATTCTTTTACTTTTAAAATCTAATTGAAAAAAATGACAAATAGCCCTATCTGAACCTCACTTAGTTTACAGTGATTAGGGAACAGTTTGTAAGCAATAAAGTTGAACTAACTGTAAGGTACTGTCTCTTTTTTATATAGACATTTTATTTGCTGAAAGGGTCAGGAAAAGGACATCTGGGTAAGGAAAACACATAGAAAGATGGTTTGAAGAAGCATATTTCTGAGGACCTGAGATAAACTAGCATTTAAGATAAAAAGTACTAAGAGAATCTGTCTAAAAAGCAGCTCTGAGGCAAAATATCCCGACTGATAGTAGAGATAGTTTTGTTCCCTCCAGTAGCCAAATTGAATTTGACTGTGTTTGAGATTTTGGAGTTCAATATTGATACATTTGGCATCAAAGAAGTTTTGGACCTGTTAGTATGTTCCATATTAGAACTGAAGTGGTATAATTTAAAAATATGTACTTATTATTTTATTTAATATAACACGAACCCATTAAATGTTAAGATGAATAACAAAATTTTAAATGAGAAATAACTATTTTTTTCCAAAATAAAAATTTAGTGAGAAGAATGGCACTGTTTTATGTATTTTTTTCAGATCTCTTTAGTGTCTCACTTAAGAAAAGACAACTGTTTCAGCATTCAATCTATTATTTTGGCTGCAATATATAAAGAAAATTCTGCTTTACATAGACATGTAGTTGGAGAGAGAAGGAGAATTTTAATAGAAATATAGCATTTTAGTATTATTTCAAAAATAGTTTTAACTCAGTACAGCCTTTAAAATAATCTCTGAGACCCCTAGGGTCAGTGGACCACACTTTGAGAATGACTGAGTTAGAGATTTGACTATATTTTCCTCTACTGCCTTCTCTGACTATAAAGGGAGAAACTATTTATATCCAAAGTCCAGGCCTCCATACCTCTGGAGATTCTAGGCTTGTCACTGAAAAAAAAATGTAATATTAAGGTTTTGCTAAATGATCTTAATACTACTTTCATGTCCTGAGACTAGCAGAGAAGCTTTCTCTTAAAGGAGAATGAAGAAACTCAGAAGAGGAAATTTCTTTCCTGGAAGGTGACACATGGTATAAATATCCTCTAAAGAGACCAAGGTCATCAAGACCTGTTGTCCAGAATCATAAGTTACCTTGGGTAAATGGATCTCCCTACCCACATGCCTCTCTAAGAGGCTTCTGTAAGTTTATATCTGCTCTTTTTATCATGGATAACTCATTACTGGGAGAGTGTGACCCAGATTTATGGCTAAACTGTCATATTTTCATTGTTTTTGTTCTTGCTTTCTATTGACTAAATATTATTTTGTGATTATCCTTGCTTTTGTCTTGCTTAGTAAATGCTTAATGGTTAAGAGTCAATGGCATTGTGACTGGTTTTGTAGGTGGGAAGCATGTTAACTAGGAATTTAAGATCTATAGTGGCAAGTAGGAGATAATATATGGCCCACACTAGAGTTAGCTCTAGGTCTTTAAGAGTGAGTTGTAGTCACATGGTGGCTGTGGCCATGTGCTTTCTTCTCCCAATCGATAAAAAAAAAAATCTAAATACTAGATCTAGCATCATGTATATAGTTTGAATCAAGTGAGCCACCTGAGAGAGAGAGAGAGAGAGAGAGAGAGAGAGAGAGAAAGAGAGAGAAAGGAGCATGGTTGTGACTTTATAAGGAAACACTTTTCTATCTGGGCTAAATATCTGTATAATATTTAACATATCTAAACATGCTATAACTATCTCATCATTCATTTATAATGTTAACATTTATGTTAAAATAATTATATTTATAAAGGTTTACGGATCATCATCAGTCATGAGGATTAGCACAAATAATATATGTATAATTTTTGCCTAAATGGAGGGAGGAGATTGGGAAGGAGAAATGAACGGCCCTCCAACTGCATGGTTTCTAAGCCAAGACACAGAATTAAGAGTGGGTAAATTTATCAGCTCCAAGAAGCACCCCAAGGCCAACACATAAAGGCAAACAATAAATTCCTCACAGGAGAATTATGCTTTTTGTGGATTAGTGAGACAGACAAGACTGTCACTGTGCGTTATTTTTATTCAATTTGAAGTAGAGATGTCCTTTGTTTGTTAGTGAGCAACCACTTCTGCATCCCTCTCATGTCTAAGGAACTGAAAAGTTCTTGAGCTTCTCCATCCCTAATAGCTCCCACCTCCAATGATTCCTCAGTTCCTGTTGCTAGCAGGTAAAAACTACACTTTCCAGTAATCTTTGATGTTGATACAGAGTTACTTGGATCAGAAGGTATGGAGTGGTCAAAAATCCAAATTAGTAACATATTTGGAGTAGAACACTGACAAAGTTGAGAATTTCTAGAGGAGAAGTAAAGGGTAATAAAGAGTCTTAAGGTCAGGTCCTATGAGGATCAGCTAAGGGAACTGGGAATATGCATACTGGAAGAGAGAAAACTTGGGGATGGATGATACATGATAGCTGCCTTCCCTTATTTGAAGGGCTATCACAGAGAAGAAGGATTGTACTTCTTCTATGTGCCCCCATGGAACACAGTGGATGCTTGGAAGGGGCATATTTAAGTTTAACGTCAGGAGACATTTCCTACCCATTAGAGCTATTCAGAACTAGAACAGGGAGGGGTAGTCAGTTTTCCTTTAGTTGAGGTCTTTTAGTAAAGCCTAGCTGTTCGCTTGTCTGGATGAATTATAAAACATGTCAACATCCTTGGTTCACTGTCAAAGTACCAGGGTTCTTCCAAGAGAGCTGAGGGTTTTTTTTTCACAATTTCATATTTTAAGTAGAAGATAAACATCAGCTATAGGAGATAAATTCCATTTGGGATGAAAAACATCTTACTATAAAGGGTTTAAAATACAGAAGGTAGTACTTATATAAAATGTAAAGAAATGTAATACCATCTCCAGAACTGATTACTAAATATCTCAAACTAGATATACCACACACTTCTTTTTTCTTTTCTTTAAAAAAAATTTTAAATTTATTATTTATTTACTTTAAACATTCTTTTCTTTAAAAATTTTGAGTTTTAAAGTCTGTCCTCACCTCTCACTCTGCCCATTGAGAAAGCAAGCAAAATGATATCAGCTACACATGGGAAATCACACAAAACATGATTAGCCATTTTTTGGTAAATTTTTAAAATTTTAAACAAGTACAAAATAAGAAAAGAAAAAATAATTGTCACGTGCATAGCAGAACATAAGAGAAGATTCAAAATATAAAGCAATTCATTTCCATTTCAAGAAGGCCTATGTAACGAATAGGCCTATGTAATGAATACGACACATTATGTTCAGAACTGTTCATCTTTACTTCCATTTAAGTTTCATTTTGTTTTCCACTATTCACTTTTTACTCTTTCTTCCTCTCTCCCCTCTCCAAGAAGGCTGCAATTAAATGTGAATACACACAAACACACACATATGCACATGCACACATACACACAAAAACATATATACACATAGACATACATACATATACTTGCATACATATACATAGTTATTTATAATCATATGCATATATACACATATACAGTGTTATGCATCTATGTAAAACTGAACTATATTTGTTTGTACTCTGTTTCTCTGAAGGAGGATAACATCTTCCTTCATAACTCCAAGTCTTTCTCTATTTCTCCAAATCCATCAATGCATCATTTCCTACACCACAGTAACATTCTGACCTTCTACTGATGGTTGATATGTAGTATAGTTTTCCTATTTTTTCTTTTGAGCAAATCTATTTTAGCTTTAAATTTGTCTGAAATCATGATTCCTACTCCCTGCTTCCCCTTCCCCCCAATAAATTCTTTTCCTGATCTTTATTTTATGTTTGTGTGTATCTCTTATTTCCTATCCCCCGACTCCTCCACTTTATTTCTACCTTCTACCTTGCCCTTCTAATATTTAACCTACCCCTCTCTAAGAATTCCCCCCTTATCTCTCCCTGCAACCCTTCCCCTTCTCTCTTTTGCTTCTTGTGTTTGTCCTTCGTTTTTGAAGAGTACCATGACATAAGAGAAATGATGACATGACTTGCACTTGACCTTGTTTTGAGTGAGGGAGGGCTGTGCAAGAGCACCAACCTCACTTTCTTCTCCTGAACCATCTACATTCAGTGACCAGATATTCATCAGGGTGACTAGAGATGGCCCAGGATGCAATGGGTGACCTTGGCCTCTTTGACCTTGGGCTTATTCAGGTACTCACTTAGAGTGAGGTAAGACCCATACAGTGAATAGGCCTGTTTAAGAAGCAGTCAGGGAGTGGCCTCTTTAATGAAAAAAAGAAAAATAACTAAATTAAGCTGGAAGTGAAGGGAAATAGTTACAGTTGATAATCACTCTTTAGCCAGGAGGGGTCCAGAAAAGAGTTCTTAAGTGGAGTTTGGGCAGGGACCCAGTCTGTGGCCTTTGGAGTGCAGTAGGTTTAAGATTAAAGGTCAGGAGGGGAAAGGAAAGGAGAGGGTAGAACAGGAGAGGACAGGACAGGACAGCAAAGCAAAGGAAAGCAAAGCTATCTATCTATCGATCTATCTATATTGTTCCCTCATTATCCCATTCCCACTAATCTAGACACCCTCCTATACTCCCCTTACCCTATTCCCTCACCTGCTTATTTCTTTATAAAGTTAGAAGACTTTTATTCCCTGCTAAATGTATATATTGTTCTCTATTTAACCCAGATCTGATGTAAGGTTCTCTCTAAAAGTTTCTCCCCTCTCTCTATCCCCTTAGCCTTTCATTTCTTTCTGAATTTAGAATACTTGAATACCATTCTAGATATACATGTAATATTCCATCTTTAACCAATTCCTGATGAGAGTAGGTTTCCAGAACTACCAGTACACCTCCCCTATATAATTCCTCTTTCAGTTCTTCCTCTCTCACCTCAGTTGTATAAGATAATTACCCTTTTACCTTTTCCTAAGTGGTATTGTTTTATAGAATCATATCATACTCTATTCTGCCATAATCTTTCTTTCAAACTACCAAATTATTAGTTATAATCTTAGACATACAGTTTACAATTCTTTGTATAAAAAGCAGTCTGTCCTTATAGAATCTCTTCTAATTAGTCTTTGATGTTTACCTTATATTTCTCTTGGAATTTGTGAGTCAAATAAAATAAAATCCTGAAAGTCTGATAATTCATAGAATAGCTATTTTTTTTTTGTTCAGGATTTCCCTAAACTTTGTTGGGTATGATATTTTTGGCTGCAACTTGAGTTCTTTTGCTAATTTACATATGGTATTTCAAGACCTGTGGTCTTTCACTCTTGCTGCTGTTAGGTCTTGTGTGATTCTATTTGTGGTTCTGCCATATTTGATTTTTTTCCCCTTGTTTCTTGTAATATTTTCTCCTTGAGATTGGGGTTTCAGAATTTAACTAGGAAATTTCTGTAGGTTTTTCTCATAGGATCACTTTCAGGTGGTGATCAGTGTATATTTTTTTTCTATTTTTACTTTCCCCTCTTGTTTTAACACTTCAGTACAATTTTCTTTAATTGTTCCTTATATGATTGTATCAAAATTCTTTATTTGATCATAGCCATCAAGTAATCTGATTATTCTGATGTTTTTTCTTCTTGATCTGTTCTGTAGATCAGTCATTTTTCTTATGAGATGTTTCACATTCTCTTCTATTTAAAAAAAAAAAATATATATATATATATATATAATTTATTTATTTTTCAGTTCTCAACATTCATTTCCACAAGAATTTGAATTCAAAATTTTCTCCTCATCTCTCCCCTCCCTCCACCCCAGGACAGTATGCACCCCATCCATCCCTTCTTCCAGTCGGTCGTCCCTTCTACTACCCCTGCTTCTCCCATCTCCCTCCCCTGTATTTTCCTGTAGGGCAGAATAGAATTCTATACCCCTTTGCCTACATATTCTATTTTCCAGTTTCATGCTAAAACAATTTTTAACATTCATTATTAAAACTTTGAGTTCCATATTCTCTCTTTCCTTTACTCAACCATTCTCCTTGTGAAAACAAGCAATTCAATACAGGTCATACATGTGTAATAATACAGAACACTTCCATAATAGTTATGTTGTATAAGACATTTCTGTCTATCCTATCCTACCCTCCATTTAGTCCATTCTCTCCTTGCCCTGTCCTTCCACAATAATGTTTGCTTCTGATCATTCCTTTCCTGTCCCTTCTATTATTTTCCCTCTCCTATCCCCTTTTCCTTTGACTTCCTGCAGGGTAAAATAGATTACTATATCCAATTAAGTGTGTGCTATTTCCTCCTTAAGCCAAAGTCCATGAAAGTAAGGCTCATGTATTTTCTTTCATCTCCTGCCTTTTCCTCTCCATTGTAAAAGCTCTTTCTTGACTCTTTTATGTGAGATGATTTGCTACATTCTATCTCTCCTTGTCTCTTACTCCTAGTACATTCCACTCAATAGTAAGTTTTATTTTTAGGTATTTTCCCTTCATATTCAGCTCATTCTATATCATGTATGTATATATATATACATATATATATATATATATATATGTATATATATATACACATATATATATGAAGGCTTGCATATATATACACACACATACAATCATGTATATCTACCTACACATATATAATATACATATACACATTCATACATATCTACACACATGTATACAAACATGTACATACATATGTAGGTATATATATAAATATACATACATATACATACATATATATGTGTGTGTTTGTGTTCCCTCCAACCACCTTAATACTTACAAAGGTCTCATGAGCTACAAATAACATCTTTCCATGCAGGACTGTAAACAGTTCAACTTTAATGAGTTCCTTAAGACTTCTCTTTGCTGTTCACCTTTTCATGTTTCTCTTGATTCTTGTATTTGAGAGTCAAAATTTCTTTTCAGTTCTGGTCTTTTCAACAAGAATGCTTGGAAATCCTCTATTTCAATGAAATTCCATTTTTCCCCTGAAGTATTGTGCTTAGTTTTACTGGGTAGGTGATTCTTGCTTTTAATCCTATCTCCTTTGACCTCTGAAATATCATATTCCAAGCCCTTCAATCCCTTAGTGTAGAAGCTGCTAAATCCTGTGTTTTCCTGATGTATTTCTATAATACTTGAATTGTTCCTTTCTGGCTACTTGTAATATTTTCTCCTTGACTTGAGAACTATGGAATTTGGCTATAATATTCTTAGGAGTTTTCCTTTGGGGAGCTATTTCAGAAGGTGATTGGTGAATTCATTCCATTTCTATTTTACCCCTCTGGTTCTAGACTATCAGGGCAGTTTTTCTTGATAATTTCTTGGAAGATGATGTCTAGTCTCTTGTTTTGATCATGGTTTTCAGGTAAACCAATAATTTTAAAATTATCTCTCCTGGATCTATTTTCCAGGTCAGTTGTTTTTCCAATGAGATATTTCACAGTCTTCTATTTTTTTCATTCTTTTGGTTTTGTTTTACAATTTTTTGATTTCCCATAAAGTCATTAACTTCCATCTGCTCCATTTTAACTTTTAAAGGACTATTTTCTTCAGTGAGCTTTTGAACCTCCTTTTCCATTTGGCCAATTTTGCTTTTTAAAGCCTCCTTCTCCTGATTGGCTTTTTGGACCTCCTTTGTCATTTGGGTTAGTCTATTTTTTAAGGTGTTATTTTCTTCAGCATTGTGAGATCTCCTTTAGCAAGTTGTTGACTCGCTGTTCATGATTTTCTTGCATTGTTCTCATTTCTCTTCCCAATTTTTCCCCTACTTCTCTTACTAGATTTTCAAAATCCTTTCTGAGTTCTTCCACAGCCAGAGACCATCGTATATTTTTTCTGGAGACTTTGAATGCAGATATCTTCACCTTACTGTCTTCCTCTGATGGTATGCTTTGCTCTTCTTCATCCAAATGATGGAAGAAAATAACTTTACATCAAGAAAGTACTCGTCTATGGTCTTATTTTTTCACCTTCTTGGCATTTTCTCAGTTAGTTACCTGACTTATGAGTCTTTTGTCAAATGGAAGGTATAATACCCTAGGCTTCAGAGGTTTTATGAGCTGTTCCCTGAGATATCTCTAGGGACCTGTAAGTTCTTAGTTCTTCCATGGTGGCAAAATCAAGGGAGGGTAGTTTAATCCTCTCCTGGCCTGTACTCTGGTCTGTGAGCAACCCAAAGCACTCTTTTCTGTCCTGAAACTACAAGTAGGATTCTCTCTCCACAGCCACCACCAGTTCTGCCATGCCAGCACTCTTCCTCACCCCAGGACCGCCATTCAGTACTGAAACCCAGATAAATTGCTTGACTTCCTTAGGGTCTTTAAGGCTGAGGGCTCCAAAAGTGGAAGCTGCTGCCTCAGTGACTGCCACTGCCCTGGGGCCAGGACTGGGACCAGACCTTGCTCACCTCTTACCCAGGTGAAAGAGGTTTCTTACTGATCTTTGAAGCTGTCTTTGGTGTTTGTGGGCTGAGAAATCTGGGAACTGTAGCAACTGCCCATGATTGCATGCACTGAAGTCTGCTCCAGTCCTGTTTGTACAGTGTGGCCCAGGCCGGACTGCATTCTTCCTGAGCCTGGTTGGATGGACCCTTTCTCTTGGCCTTCCAGCCCTTGGACTGGAAATCTATTTCATTCTCTCATTTTGTGACTTCTGCTGCTCTAGAATTTGCTTAGAGTCATTTTTTAGAGGTATTTTATGGGCTATGGGGGAAGGCTAGAGGAAGTTCAGCCTTCTACTTTGCCATCTTGGCTCCCATTCTCTTCTATTTTTTCATTCTTTATATTTTGTTTTATTATTTTTGTGGCCTCACAATTTCACTGGCTTCCCTTTGCCCAATTCTAATTTTCAAGGAATTGTTTTCTTCCTTCAGATTCTGGATGTCCTTTTCTAATTGGTTAGCTTTCATTTTTTCTTGGATTGTTCTTATTTTTAATTTTTTTCCCTCAATCTCTCTCATTTGAATTTTAAAGTATTTTAAAAGTTCTTCTATGAATTCTTTTGGGGGTAGATGACTATTTGACTTTACTCTTTGGTGTAGGAAAGGTTTTTTTTTCTTCAGTATCCTCCTTTGAAGATGTACCCCAGTCTTCTCTATTCCCATAGTAAATTGCTATAGTTGGGTTCTTTCTCCTTTGCCAGCTCATTTTAAAAATAGCAACTTGTTGTAACCACCTGTAGTTCTAGGGTTTAGAGGATGGTGCCTCTGTCCTCCAGTCCTCTTTCAGTTCTACCCTCTGGTCTAGAATTGAAATCAAGAACTCTGACCTCTTATAAGTGTCCACAGCCAGCAGAGTCCCCATGCCACTACTTTTCACTCATCAGACATGTGCCACTTCCTTACCACCCAGTACCATATTTTGGTAGCACAGCTGGACATGGCATCTTTTATTAGCAGTGGTTCCTTCAAACTTCCACTGCTCAAATGTCCAACTCCTCACATTGTCTGGGAAGTGAAAATCCCTATGTATAGGGCTGAGGCTACTTCCCAACCCAGCTAACCTCAGGGCTTATTGCTTCAGCAGAATTGATCTGGGGCTGTTTACACTTTCTGGGACTATGCCTTAGTCCTGAGATTTTTCTTCTGTTTTCAGGTTGTCCCAGGAGGACTATTGTTCTGCCCCAACTCTTGCTGTACATTGTCCATGACATACTTTTTGTCTTGTTTGTAGGAGAAATCTGTTGGCTTGGAATTTTCTGACCTACTCTGCTATCTTCCCAGAATTCTCTCTCTAGGTATATATTTTTTAAAAGCAAGAAAAATAAAGTGAGAAAATTATACTTTATTTTGCACTGAGTTCATCAATTCTCTCTCTAGAGGTTTTTTCCTAGAGCATTTTTTTTTTCATCAGGAGTCCTTTGGAATTCTCTTGAATCATTATATTGATCAGAGTAGCCAACTCTTTCATAGTCAATTATCTTTAGAGCCTTGTTGTCATGTGCACAGTGATCCCCCAGTTCTCACTTCACTTTGCACTAGTTCATATAGGTCTTGCCATATTTTGCCATCCCTCCTCATTATTTCTTCTAGCTCTATAGTACTCCAGAATCATATGCTAAACTTGTTTAGCCCTTTGCCAATTGATGACCATCCCCTTGCAATCACAAAAAAAACTGCAATAAATATTTTCATACGTATATGTCCTTTTTCCTTTACTCT
Organism: Potorous gilbertii; assembly: GCA_028658325.1. Lineage (NCBI taxonomy): Eukaryota > Metazoa > Chordata > Mammalia > Diprotodontia > Potoroidae > Potorous > Potorous gilbertii. The sequence goes on along the minus strand of JAQQSK010002701.1, from coordinate 3,409 downwards.
CTTTGGGATAATGTTCTAATAATGGTACCACTATGTCAAAGAGTATATTCAGTTTTATAGCCCTTTGGGCATAGTTCAAAATTGTTTTACAGCATGGTTGAGCCAGTTAACCACTCCATCAGCAGTTCATTAGTGTGCCTAATTTTCCCTCATTTCCCTGTTATTTCTGATAGAGGTGAGGTGGTACTTCAGAATTGTTTTAATTTACCTTTCTCTAATCAATAATAACTTAAAATATTTTTTTCATACAACTATTGATAGCTCTGATTTCTTCTTCTGGAAACTCTCTGTTTATATCCATCTATGCCACTTGTCAATTAGGGAATGGTTTTTATTTTTAAAAATAAGACTCAATTTTATATTTGGTGTGCATTTGAGAAATGAGGCCTTTTTCAGAGAAATTTGAGGTACAAGTTTTTGATATTGCTTCATTGTCCTTTTTAGTATAATGTAGCTTCTCTGATTATCTCTTTAATTAGGTATATTTTTGCTTTAGCTTTGTCTGAGATTATAATTTCTACCCCTGCCTTTTTTAACTTCACCTGAAGTATATTTGATTCTTTTCCTGTCCTTCATTTTAACTCTGTATGTGTCTTTTTGTTTTAAGTGTAACTCTTGTAAATATCTTATTGTTAGATTTTGGTTTCTAATCCATTCTGCTCTCTGTTTCTATGTTATGGGTGAGTTAATACCATTAACCTTCACAGTTGTATTTATTCATCTGGTATTTTCCTCTGTCTCATTTTCTCTTTTTCTTTTTCTCTCTCTCTTTATTCTGGCTCTCATCAAAAATCCATTTTACTTCTAACCACTTCCTTCATTAATTTACCTTCCCTTTTGTCATTCCCAACTTTCTTTTATCCTCTTCTTCTCCCATTTTCCTGAGTAATAAGATAGATTTTTACAGTATATGCATCCTTCCTTCTTTGAACCAATTCTAATGAGACTAAAGTTCAAATATTGTCCACCCTACCATTTACTTCTTCCTTGTAAAATCTCTTTTTTGTGTACCTCTTTTATAGAAAAAAAGTTGTCCCATTTTACTTTTCATTTCCCCTTTCCCAGTGCATCCTTCTTTCTCACTCCTTTTTTTTTGAAGATCATTCCGATATGATCTACTCACAGCCATGCTCTCGGTTTACATAAACTTTTAATTGCTCTGATAATGGTGATGTTCTTAGAAGTTACATGTATCATTTTCCCATAAAGGAATGTAAATAGTTTAACTTTATTGAGTTCCTTCATTACTCTTTCATGTTCATCTCTTTAAATTTCTCTTGAGTCTTGTGTTTGTATGTCAGATTTTCTACTTAGTTCTGATCTTTTTCATTAGAAATGCTTGAAAATCCTCTATTTCATTAGAAATCCAGTTTTTCTTCCCTGGTGTGTTGCACTCAGATTTTTTGGGTAGATTATTCTTGGTGGTATTCCCACCTCCTTTGCTTTTCAGAATATGATATTCTAAGTCCTCTGCTCCTTTATTGTGGAAGCTCCTAAATCTTGTGTGATCTTAACTGTGGTTCCATGATATTTGAATTATTTCTTTCTGACTCCTTGTAATACCTTCTTCTTCATTTGGGAGCTCTGGAATGTAGAATATGGCTATAATATTCCTGGAAGTTTTCATGGGATCATTTTCAGGATGTCATTGATGGATTCTTTCAATTTCCAGTTTACCCTTTGGATCTAAGACAGATGTCCTCTATAATTTCTTGAAAAATGATGTCTAGGCTCTTTCTTTGACCATGGCTTTCATGTAGTCCAAATAATTCTCGTTATTTCACATCAATCTATTTTGTAGGTCAGGTTGTTTTTTTTTCTCTTAATGAGATACTTTTCATTTGAATTGTTTCTTGATGACTCATAGCTTCTACATGCTCAATTCTAATTTTTAAACAATTATTTTCTTTAGTGAACTTTTATACCTCCTTTTTCATTTGGCCAATTCTGCTTTGTAAGGAGTTCTTTTCTTTAGTGGATTTTTGTACCTCTTTTATCATTTAGGCAATCTTGTTTTGTAAGATTTTTCTTCAATTTTTTTTTTTGGTGCTTTTGCCAAGCTGTTAGCTCTCTTTTCATAGTTTTCTTGCATCACTCTAATTTTGTCCCCAATTTTTCCTCTACCATTCATCTCTTCAACTCTTCCAGAAATTCTTGTTGGGTTTAAGTCCACTTTTTCTTTGAGGCTTTTTTTGAGGTGGCTGTTTTCACACTGTTTTCTTCCTCAGAGTTTATATCTTCGTCTTCCCTGCCACTATAGTGGCTTTTTATGGTTAACTGTTGTTGTTCGCTCATTTTCCAGTCTATTTTTTTGACTTTGAACTTTATGTTAAAGGTAGTCTCTGTTCCCATAGGAGTATTGAAGCACTTTTCCAAGCTTCAGGCTTTTTATTGCTGTTGTTTTCAGACTTAGTCCTGGGGATCTGAAAGTTTTTGGTGTTTCCAAGTTTATGTGATTCTGGGAGAGGTGTGGTCACTGCTTTCTTTGGTCTTTATCTTGGAAGGGTCTTTGCTCACCTACAAGTACAACTACTAATTCTCCTTTTTGCTTTGGAATTGTGGCCAGGGCTTCTCTCCCTTGTGACGGACCAGTAGCACTCCTCTTTGCCCTAGAACTGGGACCCAAGACTGCGTGTATGCAAGAGTGGCCAAATCAGTCCAGCTATACCTAATTCCAGCAGAAGCATTCCTATAATCTCTTTCTGACCAGTTGTCTGGTCCCTTTACTGTCTCTGGGCTGAGAATTTCGCACACTGCTGCTGCTGCTGCAGTCACTGTTGCCCCTGCTCCCCATGTGACCTCGAGACAGGCTAGTGTCATAGACTTTTCCTACCAAGGTAGGAAAAATGTCACTTGATGGCTCTTTGGCTTCAAAATTTGACTTGAGCCATTATTTTAATATCTTTTAGAGGGAAATTTTGAGATAGTTCATCTGGGCAGTTGCCCCTAATCTGCCATCTTGGCTCCACCCTCCCATAGACTTCTTAAAGATAAAATGTTCCAAATGAACTCATGATCTTGCCCCTATCCCAAACTCTTCCCTCTTCCTAACTTCCCTATTACTGATGAGGGCAATAACTTTCCTCAGACTTGTAATTGAGGTATCACTCTCACTTCCAGTAAGCTGTCAAATCTTGTTGTTTCTATTTTCATATCATCTCTCATCCATGGCCTCTTCTTTCCTCTGATACTGTCACCTCACTGTGGAAGCCCTCATTGCCATATGCCTGAACTGTCTCCCTGCCTCAAGTCACTCCTTCACTCCAGTTTATAAAATTGTTGGTAAACCTTTTGCTAAAGAGAAAGTCTGACTATGCCATCCTCTTTTTTTTTTTTTTTAAATAAATTTATTTAACTTTTTACATTCATTTTCACAAGATTTTGGGTTCCAAAATTTTCTCCCCCTTTG